>JADRCD010126981.1:0-10292 GCA_019843815.1 Montemys delectorum | reverse complement strand
CTCTCTCTCTCTCTCTCTCTCTCTCTCTCTCTCTCTCTCTCTCTCTCCCCTTACTTTTGTTTTTCATCCTGTCTCTCTCCCTCTCCGTTCATGGCCAAATTCAGTCTAATGACCATGTTTACTCTACTACATTCTCTCCCTGTTCTGAACTATTCCAGATGCCTCTGGCTGTACTCTTCTTCATATCTACAATAATAACCTTCCCTTCAAATATACCTTAGAGTGATCATGTCCTTATATTATACACAGGGAACTTTATGGCCAACTCAGGTTTACTCTTACCTGTGGACCCTATTCTCCTCCACTCTAGTCCATTCCAATTCCTTTGGATCAGTCAGCAATACCTGGAAACACTCCATACCTGGGAATCCTCTGACCATGCCCAGTCTAGGAATCAGATACACTAGCTGCATTTTCCTATCTATCCTTCATTGCAAATTCCTCGGTCTCATCTGCAACCATACAACAGATCATTTCTGAGTACCGGTCCTCTGATTCCACATCCATTCTATGAGAACTATGCAAAACATTGCAGTGGACCCAGGTTATCTCCTTTGTGAGGGCTTTCTTGGTCCTCTCTTTTATGCTACTCCAATTTCTTTAAGTTAATGACCAATAAGTCAAAACACTCTCTACCTGGGATCCCAGAAAGCCACATCAAAGCTGGGCACAGAAAAATGATTTTTGCTGTCTTTCTTGTACTCCAGTGCAATCTTTTCATTCTCATCCACAACACTGCAGTAAATCCCTTTCAGGGGTCTGTTCTTCTACCCTATCTCTGAACAATGGGAATTCTGCCATATCATTAGGGGATCCAGATTTCTCCTTTCTGAGCACCTTCTCAATCTCTCCTTCTAGACCATTTCTATTATTTAGTGTCATTCCCAATACCAAGAAACAGATTCTACCCAAAATCGACACCTAGCCACACCTGACAGTGATTCAGATGCACTCCCTACAACACAACAAAAGCCAAAACACTTTCCTAGGAAACCTAACAAAGACAAGTTCAGATATCTACACCTAAAATCACAATCAGCACAAACCCAGATACCTAGATACAAGTACAAAACCAAAATCATTAACACCCAAGACAATATTTTTCTAACAAAACTCAGCATTCAAAGAGACCCTGAGAAACAGAATATAGCCAAAGCACAAGAGAAGGACGTAAAAACATAAATATGTTCAAGGACTTTAAGAAGGACATGAATAAAATCTGAATGAAGCCTGTGACAACATAAACAGTGGAATAAAATTACAAAAAAAAAAAAACAGTTCAAGAAATCATAGTTAAACAGCACTAAAAATGCAATCTGAGATAAAACTAGAAATGAAAATTGTAAGAAGTCAAACAAAAACCCCAGAGGGAAGCTTCACCAACATAGTCCAAGACGTAGGATAGGGAATCTTAAGTCAAGAAGAAATGCTATTCTGTTCAGAAAGTCTTTTTCTTGGGGAATGAATTTCAGTCTATTTCTCACTTTCTCTTTCATCAGATGCACTGTCTGGATTTTGCTGAGGTTTTAATCCATTTGGAATTGAGTTTTGTGCAGGGTGACAAATAGGGATCTATTTGCATTGTTCTATATACAGAAATCCAATTTGACTAGTATCACTTGCTGAAGATGCTGTCTTTTTTTCCAGTGTGTATTTCTGTGGTTGAAATTATCTAATCCCGATCTAGGGTTTTTACTCCACATTTGACCATTAAGTTCCTGGATAAAAGACACCACATAACCTTTATATTTACAATAAGCCTTAAACAGCACTAGAGCTAGGCAGATATCTACCCACTATGCTATTAAAATCTATTTCCTATCAATAACCCTGAGTTATTGCTTCATATGTTTCATCTGGACTCCGCTTAGCTCCAACTGGCCAGCTCTTGGGGGCCATGTTTTCTTGACTCCTAACCCATGGTGACTTTCTCTTCCTCTTCAGCTTCTTTTTCTCATTGTTCTCTTCTGCCCACCTTCTAGGCCAAGGAACTCTAAGACCCACTTACGTCTCTTCTGCCCTATTGGCTATTGGCATCTTTATTCACCAAACAGAATAACTTGGTGGCAAGGTCACATAGCTCACTTGGGTCTATGTGCAGACTTTCTTCTCTCTGGGGCACCCAGGTCTTGGTGGCCTGCACTTAGCATTTCAATACATAGTGTAGGGTGGAGAATTTTAGAATTAAGAAAAAAAAAAGCATTTAGTAGAAATGTATTGGTGGAAATGTATACTGTGTAACCTTCATCTAGAAGGGCATCGAAAACCTCTGTAACAGCCAAGAATGCAGACTAGCCAGTTTCAGAAACTTGTTGGTCACAAAGTGCCCCCTCCCCCACAGCTAGGTCCAAGAACAAAAAGGAAGGATATGAGCCAGCCATCCGGATGGTTCTAGGGAACGGTCAGCCATAAAGTGAGTAGTATAGACCAAACCACAATCTTGTGACCAAACCACATTCTTGTGCATAATGAGTGTGTGGGATTTTTTTCTTATGACCCTGACTTACTAGCGGCTAGGTCTCTTTAGAATTTTCCACTGTTCTCTTGTTATGTTTCCTTGGTAACCCCCTCATCCCCCTAGTTTGTGGTTTTTCCCTTTAAGTACCCCTTACTCCTCGTGCTTGTGGTTGAACTCCTCTGGCCTGCTAGGCTACGTGTTCGACCCCAGATCTGGCTTCCCCTGAATAAACCTCATGCTGTTGCATCAAGATCAGTCTCTTGTTAGTTATTGGGTAGTCATGTCATCCCGAGACTTGAGCGAGGGTCTCCCCAGGTCTGGGGGTCTTTCAATAGCAAAAGATAAAACCTCAAAATGTATCACTGTAAGGGCAGGCTTTGAGGTTTTCTATGTTTTGTCTATGCTCAAAGTGACAAAGTTCCATTTTGTTGCCTATGGATCAAGATGTAGAATTCTCAGCTTCTTCTCTAGCCCCATCCCTGCTAAAATCCTGCCATGCTTCTCATCATGATGATTATAAACTAAACCTCTGAAATTATCAACCACCCAAATTAAATGTTTTTCTTTATAAGAGTTGCCATGATCATGATATGTCTTCACAGCACAAAACCCTAACAAAGAAAGACATATATCCAAAGGACAATTCATCCTACCACAAAGAATGAATTTCAAAATGTGGTACAGCCTTCTGGTTTGCACCTGTGCCCAGAGTGGTCTGGAGTACTGGTTCCCCACCCACTCCTACAACACTCAGAGGAAGTTTGACTCCCAGGAGATCTGTCACACCCAGGATCACTGGAGCTCTGATGCACCCAGGATCACAGATGAGGCTACAAAATCTGCCCCGACACCTTGAGTAGCCAGATCCTTGGGATTCAAGAATGCAGGAACCCCCACCCAGCCAGAGGTACAGGTTCCTTCCAGTTTGCACCTGTGCCTAGAGCAGACCTGGTGTGCTGGCTCCCAACCCACTCCTACAACACTCAGAGGAAGCTCAACTCCATGGAGCTCTGACACATCCAGGATCAGAAGATCTCAGGATCACAGAATAAAAGGATCACAGAGAGAGCTGGACTCCCAGGAGTTCTGATACAACCAGGCTCACAGGAGGGACAGGATCCAGTCAGAAACAGCAAGGGCAGTGAGCACTAGAAATAACCAGATGGCAAGAGGCAAGCACAAGAATGTAAGCAACGGAAACCAATGCTACTTCACAACATTAGAATACAGTCCTCCCACCAAACCAATACCTGGATACTGCAACACTCATGAAAAGCTAGATTCAGATCTAAAATCCCACCTCATGGATATGATAGAGGACTTTAAGATGGATATAAATAACTCCCTTAAAGAAATACAGGAGAACACAGATAAACAGCTAGAAGCCCTTAAAGAAGAAACACAAAAATTCCTTAAAAAATTACAGGAAAACACAATCAAACAGGTGAAGAAATTGAACAAAACCATCCAAGAACTAAAAATGGAACTAGAAACATAAAGAAAAAAACAAAGGGAGACAACCTTACAGATGGAAAACCTAGGAAACAGATTAGGGACCACAGATGCAAACATCACCAATACAAGAGATAGAAGAGAGAATCTCAGGCATAGAAGAAACCATAAAAGACACTGACACAACAGTCAAAGCAAAAAGCTCCTAACTCAAAACATTCAAGAAATCCAGGACACAGTGAAAAAAGCAAACCTAAGAATAATAGGTATAGAAGAGAGTGAAGACTCCCAACTCAAAGGGCCAGTAAATGTCTTTAACATTATTATAGAAGAAAATTTCCCTAACATAAAGAAAGAGATGCCCATAAACAAATAAGAAGCTTACAGAATACCAAACAGTTTGGACCAGAAAAAAATTCCTCCAGTCACATAATAATCAAAATATCAAAGGCACAAAACAAAGAAAGAATATTAAAAGCTGTAAGGGAAAAAGGTCAAGTAACATATAGAAGAAGTATCAGAATCACATCAGACTTCTCAGCAGAGATTCTAAAAGCCAGAAGATCTTAGGTCATAAGCTAGATGTCCTACAGACCCTAAGAGAACAAAAATGCCAGTCTAGACTACTATACTCAGCAAAACTCTCAATTAACATAGAGGAAGAAACCAAGATATTCCATGACAATGCCAAATTTAAACAATATCTTCCCACTAAAGTATAATAGAAGGAAAACTCCAACACAAAGAGGGAAACTACACCCAAGAAAAGGCAAGAAACTAATCATCTCACAAGAAACCTGAAGGAAGAGAACCACACAAAAATAATTCCAGCTCTAACAACAAAAATAACAGGAAGCAACAATCATTGGTCCTTAATATCTCTCAAAACCAATGGACTCAATTCCCCAATAAAAAGACATAGACTAACAGGTCGGATATGTAAACAGGACCCAGCATTTTGCTGCATACAGGAAACACACCTTAGTGACAAAGACAGACACTACCTCAAAGTAAAAGGCTGGAAAAATATTCCAAGCAAATGTTCCCAAGAAACAAGATGGAGTAGTAGTAATTCTAGTATCCAATAAAATACTTTCAATCAAAAGTTATCAAATAAAGATAGGGTAGAACACTGTATATTCATCAAAGGAACTCTCTATCAAGAGGAACTCTCAATCCTGAACATCTATACTCCAAATGCAAAGGAACCAATATTTGTAAAAAAAAAAAAAATTACTGAAGCTCAAAGCACACATTGAACCTCAAACAATATAAATAGGAGACGTTAACACCTCACTTTCACCAATGGATAGATCATAGAAACAGAAACTAAACAGAGAGACAGTAAAACTAAGGGAAGTTATGAACCAAATGGACTTATAGAACATTTCACCCTAAACCAAAATATACCTTCTTCTCAGTACCTCATGGTACCTTCTCCAAAACTGACCGTATAATTGGCCACAAAACAGTCCTCAACAGATACAAGAAGATCAAAATAATCCCATGCATTCTATCAGATCACCATGGACTAAGGTTGGTCTTCAACAACAACAAAAACAACAGAAAGCTCACATATACATGGAAGCTGAACAATGCTCTACTCAATGATAACTTGGTCCAGGAAGAAAGAAAGAAAGAAATTAAAGACTTTTTAGAATTTAATGAAAATGAAGACACAACATACCTAAACTTAAGGGACATGATGAAAACAGTGCTAAGAGGAAAACTCATAGCTCTGAGTACCTCCACAAAGAGACTGGACAGAGCATACACTAGCAACTTAACATGACATCTGAAAGCTCTAGAACAAAAAGAAGCAAATACATCCCAGAGGAGTATACTGCAGGAAATAATCAAACTCAGGACTAAAATCAACCAAGTAGAAACAAAGAGAACTATATAAAGAATCAACAAAACTAGGAGCTTGTTCTTTGAGAAAATCAACAAGATAGATAAACCCTTAGCCAGACTAATCAGAAGGCACAGAGACAGTATCCAAATTAACAAAATCAGAAATGAAAAGGGAGATATAACAACAGAAACCAAAGAAATTCAAAAAATTAACATATCCTACTACAAAAGCCCATGCTCAACAAAACTGGAAAATCTAGATGAAATGGATCATTTTCTAGACAGATACCATGTACCAAAGTTAAATTAGGATCAGATGAACTATCTAAACAGTTCCATAACCCCTAAAGAAATAGAAGCACATATTAATAGTTTCCCAACCAAAAAGAGCCCAGGACCAAATGGGTTTAGTGGAGAGTTCTATCAGACCTTTAAAGAAGACCTAATACCAATGCTTCTCAAATTATTTCATAAAGTAGAAACAGAAGGGACATGACCCAATACATTCTATGAAGCCACAGTTACACCGATACCTAATAAACCAGACAAAGACCCAACAAAGAAAGAGAACTTCAGACCTCTTTCTGTCATAAATATTGATGCAAAAATACTCAATAAAATTCTTGCAAATGGAATCCAAGAACACATCAAAATGATCATTCACCATGATCAAGTAGGCTTCATCCCAGGGATGCAGGGATGGTTCAATATGTGGAAATCCATCAATGTAATTCACTATATGAACAAACACAAAGAGAAAAAAAAATGATCATCTCATTAGATGGTAAAATAGCCTTGGGCAAAATACAACAGCCCTTTATGTTAAAAGTATTGAAGAGATCAGGAATTCAAGGTCCATACCTAAACATATTAAAAGCAATATATAGCAAACCAATAGCCAGCAAACTAAATGGAGAGAAACTGGAAGCACTCTTGTACAATCAGGGACAGGACAAGGCTGCTCACTCTCCCCCTATCTATTAAATATAGTACTCAAAATTCTAGCCAGATGAATTAGGCAACAAAGGGAGATAAAGGGATGCAAATTGGAAAGGAGGAAATGAGGGTATGACTATTTGCGGATGATATGATAGTATACATAACTGACCCCAAAAAATCCACGAGAGAACTCCTATAGCTGATAAACAACTTCAGCAAAGCAGCTGGCTATAAAATTAACTCAAATAAATCAGTGGCCTTCCTTTACTGAAAGGATAAACAGGCTGAGAAAGAAATCCGGGGAATGACACCCTTCGCAATAGTCACAAATAATATTACATACCTTGATGTAACTCTAACCAAGCAAGTGAAAGATGTGTATGACAAGAACTTCAAGACTCTGAAGAAAGAAATCGAAGATCTCAGAAGATGAAAAGATCTCCCATGCTCATGGATTGACAGGATTAATATAGTAAAAATGTGTGGCCCGCGCTATTTTCCCACTGGCAGGAACACACGGACACACACAGGATCCTTCTGCAGCAAACCTTTATTACCATGTGGCGAGGAGAGGGCAAGCCCTGGAAATGCACTGCTTATATACACCCTGGAGCGGCGTGTTCACCTCTGATTGGCTGTTTGCTCATTACCTCATGAGATGCCTCGGGATAGGCTGTGACTTGGCGCTCTCTAGCCCTAGCACATGCGCAGATGGGCTGAGACTTGGCGCGCTCTGGCCCTAGGCACATTCACAGACTACTTATTACAGGGAGAAGACACCGGATGCTGGCGCCATCTTGTAATGGTGGCTGCCAGCTCGGGTGCGGCTCTCTACAAAAATGGCCATCTTGCCAAAAGCAATCTACAGATTCAATGTAATCCCCATTAAAATTCCAAATCAATTCTTCATAGAGTTAGAAAGAGTAATTTTCAAATTCATTTGGAATAACAAAAAACCCAGGGTAGCAAAAACTATTCTCAACAATAAAAGAACTTCTAGGAGAATCAACATCCCTGACCTCAAGCTATATTACAGAGCAATAGTGATAAAATAAATCTGTATGGTACTGGTACAGAGATAGGCAAGAAGATCAATGGAATAGAATTGAAGACCCAGAAAGGAATCCACACACATATAGTCACTTGATATTTGACAAAGGAGCTAAAACCATCCAGTGGAAAAAAGATGGCTTTTTTTTTTTTTTCTGCAAACACAGGAGGTTTATTCGGGAAACCAGTGCACTGGGACCGAGCTCGAAACCCACGAAGGGGCAGAGGAGTTTGACCCCTAGCTCAAGAAGTGTAGGATATTTAAAGGAAAAAAACCACAAACCAGGAGGAGTGAAGGGAATTCCAACCCAAGTTATTCAGTTAGGGAGGAGAACATATTCATTTTAGGAATGTAATCTTCTACCGGACAGGAGGGTGGAGAGCCTTGTGAACCAGTTGACCTTCATTCCTAGTTCCGCCCTCATTGTGGTTCAGCCAGGAGGGGCAGGTCTTGGGAACCAGAGCCCTGAGACTCTGAGTTAGCCAAGTTCCTGGAACCCAGAGCTCTGAACCGGCTGATCTGCATTCTTAGTTCTGCTCAATCAGCTAGGGAAAAGACAGCATTTTTAACAAATGGTGCTGGTTAAACTGGCAGTCAGCATGTAGAAAAATCCAAATCAAACCATTCTTATCTCCTTGTACAAAGCTCAAGTCCAAGTGGATCAGGGACCTTCATGTAAAACCAGATACACTGAAACTAATAGAAAAGAAAATGTGGAAGAGCCTCAAACACATGGGCACAGGGGAAATTTTCCTAAACAGAACACCAATGGCTTATGCTCTAAGATCAAGAATCTACAAATGGGACCTCATAAAATTGCAAAGCTTCAAGAAATGTTCAACATCCTTAGTCATCAGGGAAATGCAAATGAAAACAACCCTGAGATTCCACCTCACATCAGTCAGAATGGCTAAAATCAAAAACTCAGGTAACAGCAGATGCTGGGGAGGATGTGGAGAAAGAGGAACACTCCTCCATTGCTGGTGGGATTGCAAGCTGATGCAACCACTCTTGAAATCAGTTTGGCGGTTTCACAGAAAACTGGACATTGTACTACTGGAGGACCCAGCTATACCACTCCTGGGCATATACCCAGAAATGCTCCAACATGCAATAAGGACACATGTTCCACTATGTTCATAGCAGCCTTATTTATAATAGCCAGAAGCTGGAAAGAACCTAGATATAGTTTATTTAATAGCAGAGTACAACTCAGCTATTAAAAATGATGAATTCAGGAAATGTTTAGGCAAATGGATGGAACTAGAAAATATCATCCTGAGTGAGGTAATCCAGTCACAAAAGAACACACATGGTATGTACTCACTGATAAGTGGATATTAGCCCAAAAGTTCCAAATACCCAAGATCCAATTCACAGACCACATAAAGCTCAAGAAGAAGAAAGACCGAAATGTGAATGCTTCAATGCTTCTTAGAAGGGGAACAAAATACTCACAGGAGCAAATATGGAGATAAAATGTAGAGCAGAGACTGAAGGAAAGGTCATCCTGAGACTGCCCCACCTAGGGATTCATCCCATATACAGTTACCAAACCCAGACAATATTGTGCAAGGCAAAAAGTGCATGCTGACAGGAGCCTGATATAGCTGTCTCCTGAGAGGCCCTGCCAGAGCCTTACAAATACAGAGTTGGATGCTTGCAGCCAACCATTGGACTGAATGCGAGGTCCCCAATAGAGGAGTTAGAGAAAGGACTGAAGTAACTGAAGGGATTTGCAACTCCATAGGAAGAACAACAATATCAACCAACCAGACCCCTCCAGAGCTTCCAGGGACTAAGCCATCAACCAAGGAGCACACATGGCTCCAGCTGCATATGTAGCAGAGGATGGCCTTTTTATACATCAATGGGAGGAGAAGTCCTTGGTCCTATGATGGCTCAATAGATGTCTCAGTGTAGTGGAATTGAGGGCAGGGAGGTGGGAGTGAGGGGGTGGGTGGAGAAACACCCTCATAGAAGCAGGGTGGAGAAACACCCTCATAGAAGCAGGGGGAGGAAGGATGGGATAGTGGGCTTCCAGGAGGGTTGGGAAAGGGGATAACATTTTAAATGCAAATAAAGAAAATATTCGATTAAAAAATCATCAATAAAAAAAATTCCCCAATGAAAAGAGACAGACTAACAGAATGGACAAGAGAATAAGATCTATCCTCCTACTGCATCTACTAAACACTCTTTATTGTCAAAGATAGATATCACCTGGTGGTGAATGGATTGAAGAAAGCGTGACGAAATTATGGACTGAGAAAGAATTACTGCACATTTCATAGGGAAAATAATACAAAAATTCCTCAATTTAAATAGAGTCTGCACTGTATACACCATTGGTGAGTAATTTCACAGCTGTACATGTGAAAACAACACATGATATGAGGTGGTCTATCTCATATCTACTCTCACGTTTATGAAGCAAAATTTAGAGTGCACACAGTTAGAACTGATTAGCTACTCCTGCACACGTGGATGCAAGGTATGATATTATACAATATTTTATTCAGAGGAAACTTTTTTTTT
>JADRCD010126980.1:0-17919 GCA_019843815.1 Montemys delectorum | reverse complement strand
TTTTTTGTTTTTTTTTGTTTTTTTGTTTTGTTTTTTTTTCGCTGTGTAGCCCTGGCTGTCCTGGAACTCACTCTGTAGACCAGGCTGGCCTCGAACTTAGAAATCTACCTGCCTCTGCCTCCCAGGTGCTGGGATTAAAGACGTGTGCCACCATTGCAGGATGTTTTCTTAATTAGTGATTGTTGTGGGGGGCAGCCCATTGTAGGTGGTGCGATCAATCCCTGGGCTGGTGGCCCTGGGTTCTGTAAGAAAGCAGGCTGAGTAAGCCTTTCCATGGCCTCTGCATTAGCTCCTGCCTCTAGGTTCCTGCCCTGTTTGAGTTCTTGTCCTGACTTCCTTCAATGACGATCTATCCTGCAGGAAGGTAAGCCTAATAGACCCTTTGCTCCCCAGGTTTCTTTGGCCACAGTGTTTCATCATGGCAATAGTGACATTAATGAAGAAGAGGACAGGGTGTGCTGAGTGGAAGACTAAAGCATGCTGGACAGACTGGGTGTGGTGGGACCTAGCTGTGATCCCAGCCCTTCAGAGGCAGAGGCAGGAGAATTTCAACCTCTACATAGTTCCAAGCCAGCTAAGGCTACAGTGATACAAATAAGACCCAGTCTTAAAAAAGTAAAATAAAAAAAATAAAGAAAGTGAGAGAGACATGATACAGAACAGATTGTAACAGAAGGCCGCTGGCTCCAAAGCCTGTTTTCTGATGTATGTGCATCAGAGAAGGAAGATGGGTGTCTCATTAAAACTTGGTTTTATTTTTGCTAATGGCCAGCTCCATCCTTGTCCCTGCCAAACCCTAGCTGGTATATAAGGTGTGTTTCCCACCGATGTGTATGCATATTAGGCCACAAGAATGATGCTTCCAGAGCCTGCTGGGCCTCTTTTCTGCTTTAAAAATAAATAATTTCCTTTTTTTTTTTTTTTAAAGATGTGTATGAGTACACTGTAGCTGTAAGATGGATCTCTCCGGCCCCGCCTCTGGCGTAGTACGCTGCAGCTGTCTTCAGACAGCACCAGAAGAGGGCATCAGATCTCATTACGAGTGGTTGTGAGCCACCATGTGGTTGCTAGGATCCGAACTCAGGACCTTTGGAAGAGCAGTCAGTGCGCTTACCCGCTGAGCCATCTCGCCAGCCCAAATAACTTCCTTTTATTGTGTGCGTATGTGTGTGATGGGTTGGGGTATGCACAATATCATGGCATTCACGAGGTCAGAGGATTGCTTCATGGGGTTTTTTGTTTTCCAACCTTTCCGTGGGCTGTAGGGATCAGGCTCAGGCTGTCAGACTTACATGTCAAACTCTCTTACCCATGGGACCATCTCACTGCCCTGAGATGGGTCTTTCATTCCCCAAATTAAAATACTCAAGTGTAAGATTCATCCTTGAATCCTACAGGACTCCCCAGTCCCAGCCTCGGGTTCCAGAGACAGGCATGTGTGAAGTCACCCATTCCCAGGCTGGGTCATGGAATCCAGTTTTCCCTTGAGCCCAGCATCTCACTGGCCAGCATCACATATTCATAGTCAAGGCCACATTAATCTGTTTTTTTTTTTAATTTTTTACTTATGTGTATCATTTAAAAACATATCACAGTGCCAGGGAGATGGCTCAGTAGGTAAAGCCATTGACAACCAAGCCTGACAGCCTGAGTCTGACTCCTGGAGCACACATAATCCTGGTACAGTGCCATGCACCCATCTTCACTATACCTATAGCAAACAGGAGGTGGAGGCGGAAGAATCCACCAGAAGCCCTCCTAGAAAGTCTGGTGGCAGAAACAAGAGAAACAAGAGAGACCAAAACCACAAAAGGTGGAAGGAGAGACCCAAAGCCCTTTTGAAAATCTGCCCTCTGACCTCCACGTGGCATCATGTGCACATGCACCCCCTCCCCCGACACACTTTGAAAAGAGGGGGGGAAAGCCTATTGGCTGGAGAGATGGCCTCATCAGTTAAGAGCACTTGCTATTCTTGCAGAGGACCTGGGTTCAGTTGTCAGCACCCACGTGTGGCTCACAACTGTCTGTAACTCCAGCTCCAGGGTTCTGATGCCCTTTTCTGGCCTCTGAGGGCTTGTGGCACACTTACATACATGCAGGCAAAATACTTATACACACCAAAACTCCTAAAAAAATCTAGCAAATATAATATATACATATATATATACATGTATATACGTCTACATATATACACATACATATATAAAGTAATTTTTACTTTTTTTTTTTTTTTTTTTTCAAGACAGGGTTTCACCTGTGTAGCCCTGGCTGTCCTGGAACTCACTCTGTAGACCAGGCTGGCCTTGAACTCAGAAATCCGCCTGTCTCTGCCTCCTCTGCTGGGATTAAAGGACTACCACTGCCTGGCCCAGATATTTGTACATCAATGCTCAAAGCAGTATTATTAACAATAGCGAAAAGACGGAAACAGTTTCAGTATGGACCTGTGGGTGACTGGATAGAAACTCTTGCGATAATATCCGTACAATGGACTACCTCCCAGGCTTGGAAGCATATACACTACAACATGGGTGAACCTTGAAATCATACCAAGCGAAATAAGCCAGCCACAGACACGCTGTACGATGCACTCCCATGAGGTTCATAGAGATGGAAACTGGAACAGAGGGAGGCCTCCAGAGCCTGGGGGGGGGGGGAGTTATGTGCAAGAGTTACAGAGTTTACACCTGGTGATGATGGCAGCTGGGGGATGGGTTGTGGTGATAGCTGCAGATAACCTAACACATTTGGCACCACCCTGTAGGCTCAAGAGCACATTTTACAGTGTATACACTTTACTACAATTTCCTTAAAATTGTAGTATTTGTCTGTTTGTCCACACAGGCATATATAACATAGACAAGCCAGAGGTCCACCTTCAGGAGATTACCATATTATGTGTTTTTAAATTTTATATATGCTATGTGTTTGTTTGCATAAGTGTATGTGCACCGACCATGTTCAGCGCTCTCGGGGGATAGATACCCTAGAACTGGGGTTTCTGGCAGTTGTGAACCAACCCACGGGTACGCAGGACTGAACTCAGGTCTTCTGCGACAATGGTGAGTTCTCTTCTCTCTTGAGCCACCTCTCCAGCCTTTACCATCTTTGAAAGAATATTTTCTTTCTATTTGTTGTGTTATCTGTACAGGTGCTTTGGATGCACGTATGTCTGTGTACCCTACATGCGTGTCTGGTGTCAGAGGAGGCCATAGGGTCCCCTGGAATTGGGGGTTGCAGGTAGTTGTGAGCTGCTGTGTGGGTGCTAAGAGTTGAACCCTGGTCCCCTGGAAGAACAGCCAGTGCTCTTAAGCACGGAGCCATCTCTCCAACCCTGGTCCCCTGGAAGAACAGCCAGTGCTCTTAAGCATGGAGCCATCTCTCCAGCCCTAGCATCTTGTTTTTTGAGACAGGGTTTCTCTGTGTAGCCTTGGCTGTCCTGGAACTCACTCTGTAGACCAGGCTGGCCTGGAACTCAGAAATCTGCCTGCCTCTGCCTCCCAAGTGCTGGGATCAAAGGTGAGTGCCACCACTGCCCGGCTTTTTTTTTTTTTTAAGATCTATTTTTGCAGACTAGAGTAATGGCCCAGTGGCCCAGTGGTTAAGAGCACTGACTGGTTTTTCCAGAGATCTTGAGTTCAGTTCCCAGCAACCACATGGTGGCTCACAACCTTCTGTAATTACATCTTATCTGACACCCTGTTCTGGTGTGTCTGAAGATAGCTACAGTGTACTCACATACATAAGATAAATAAATAATTCTTTAAAAAAAAAGATTTAATTTTGCTTCAATTGTGTGTGTCTGTGTCTTGTGCATGTACAAGTGCTTGTAGAGGCTGTGGGTATCAGTTCTTCCAGGTCTTTCTCACGTGCAGTTGTGACCTGCTTGGCAATGAATGCTGGGAACTGAACTCAGGTCTTCTGGAAGAGCAGTCCATACTCTTAACTGCTAAGCTATCCATCTCTCCCATTCCCTCCCTGCAATTCCCTAAGTTTTTTGGTTGATTTTTGTTTTTGTTTTTGTTTTGGTCAGGGTATTTTATCACAGTAACAAAAATAAAACTAGAACATCGAGCTCATGTGGCAAGCACTTTACTGACCGAACCGCCTCTCCATCCCCTCACTACACTCTCTAAAAATCAAAGCAACAAGACACTGGCAATGCCAGCGGGACATTGTCAGCATCTTATCTTTTCAAGCAGCCTGTGTGCTTACTGAAGCCAGCCAGAGGATCGCAGTGTCTGCCTTAGCCCGGGGCTCCAGGCCAAGCTAGCTTGCTCTAGCCTGTCCTTGAAAGCTCATGAAGTCCCCTCATTCCCAGCCTCCCACAGGACTTGCTGTGTCACAACGCAACCTGGATCATCCGCTTCCCCAAGCTGCTCCTGCTCGAGGCTGCCAGCATCGCTGGAGGAATGCAATGTGGCAGCTGGCTGCACCTCGTATTCGTGCTCCCAGCTCTGCGGGCACTTCGGTAGTACTTGGAAATCTCATTCTTCTCAGCTCCTTTTTGACTGTGAGTGACTCTTTCAAAACTCTCTCTGCTTTTTAAAATTTTTCAATTTGTCAAAGACCTCCCCGCCGCCCCAATCATCCTTTCCTGTCAGCTGAATCATGCTCCCTTCATCCCTCTCAGCCTAGCTTCTCTCCCTGTCTGTCCTCTCTGTGTCTGCTATACTGCCACAGAGCCAGGCTCGACTGGCCTGCTCCTACCCACCCTTGAACGGAGGCTTCTGCTGTTCTCTGGTCCTGATTGGCCGAACCACTCCCCCAGACCAGAGGCTTCTCACCTCTACTTTTTAGCTTCTGCAGGCCAGACAACCTGAAACACCTTCTTCATGCAAGACCAGTCAGGAATCATCCCTTCCAGGTAAACAATCTAGTGGTCCCACCTCATCTGTTAAATGCTCTGCCTTGTACCACTATCCACTCTGTCCCCTCCCTTCTCCCTTCCACCCAACTTTGCACTTAGCCATAGGCTCCTCCCCATGGCCCTGCTTGTTTGTATTTTTGTCCTTGGTGACTTACACGTGGAGATGTCTCAGGAGGATGGCTGCTTCAGGTGGAGATAACTTATTTTCCCTTCAGATGAGAATGAGGCCAGACATCTCCTCTTGGGGCCCTCCCTCTGGTTCCCACCAACAATAACACCTGGGTCAGGTCTGTCTTAGCTGTTCAAGTTCCTTGTGTGTGTTGGTCTCCTGCCAGGGTCATCTCAGGTGAAAGGCAGGACAGCTCATGATTTTTCTGAGTGGTCTGTTTCTCTTTCTGGCTCCCCATGGCCTAGATTCTCTTCCCTAGTATGGCCATCCTGATCTTCCCTTCTTGGTCCCTGATGGGAACCAAATGCTTCTAGAAGAAACTCCTGGTTGGGTCTGTGCTCCTGTGGGCTCCTGCAGCAGCCATGGAAGAGCAAGTGAGTTGGGATTTTTGTTTTGACCCTTTAGGAAGCCCAGGCATGTCCCTGGAACAAAGGGCAGAGACTGTCATAAAACTGTGACAAGGCCAGTCTAGCAAGAAAAAGAATCAATAGGAAGGCAAGAGTGCATCCTTCCCAGTGGTCTCTTCTCTTTCACGCTATGCCCCCATCTACACCCACGCCCTGTGGGCCTGGCGTCAAGCCAGGGCTTTGTACATAGCAGACAAGTACATTCTTAGTATCCAGAACTGGGTTCACTCTTCAACCTCTGTCCACACGGAGGCTATTCATACACAGCTCTAGTTTGCATTTTCTTTAATTATGAAAATACCAAACACAAGTCAATAGGTTTCACAATAGCTTTTATAATCATTATTTAATATTGCAATATGACATATATATATATATAGCTTTTGTAATCATTATTTAATATTACAATATGATATATATATGTCTTAGTTAGGGTTTTATTGCTGTAAAGGCATCATGACCAAACAACTCTTACAAAGGAAAACATTTCATTGGGGCTGGCTTGCAGTTTCAGAGATTCAGTCCATCGTCATCATTGCAGGAAGCCTGGCAGCATGCAGGCAGACATGCTATGCTGCTGGAGGAGGAGCCTAGAGTTCTATCTGTTGATCTGCAGGCAGCTGAATGAGACTGTGTGCCACATTGGTCATAGCCTAAACGTAAGAGACCTCAAAGCCCCCCACCCCCCACAGTGACACCCCTACTTCAACAGGGCCACACCTCCTAGTAGTACCACTCCCTATGGGCCAAGCATTCAAACACATGAGTCTATGGGGGCCAGATCCATTCAAACCACAACAATTTATGTTTTGAGTTAGGTATATAGTTTCTAATTCTTTTTGTTGTTGTTGTTTTGTTTTGTTTTTTTTTGTTTTTGTTTGTTTGTTTGTTTTTCGAGACAGGGTTTCTCTGTATAGCCCTAGCTGTCCTGGAACTCACTCTGTAGACCAGGCTGGCCTCGAACTCAGAAATCCACCTCTTTCTACCTCTCTAATTTCTTTTGAGACAGGATCTCATATAACCCAGTATGGCCTCAAACTCAAGTAGCTGAGGATAGCTTTGAACTACTGATCCTCTTCTCCGTCTTCCTGAGCTCAGAGATTATACCCAGTGCATAGTACCATGCCCAGTTTATGTTGCCCTGGGATTGAACCAAGGGCTTCCCACATGCTGGGAAATGTTCTACCAACTGAATACATCCCAGCTGATCAGTTTTATGTGTGTGTTTGGGGGTAAGGGGCTTCAAGACAGGGTTTCTTCGTGTTGCCCTGGTTGTCCTAGAACTCAATTTGTAGTGCAGGCTGGCCTTAAACTCAGAAATCCCCCTGCGTCCCTCTGCCTCCAGAGTTCTGGGATTAAAGGTATGTGCCACCATGCCCAGTTTGCCTGGCTTCTTCTTCTTTTTTTTTTTTTTTTTTTTTCTGTTTGTTTTTTGAGACAGTTCTCACAAAGTAGCCCTGGCTGGACTCAAATTTCTGCTCCTTCCATTTCAGCCTCCTGACACTGGGATTACAGGTGTGTGCCATCATGCCAGGATGTTGATCCTAATTTTTATTTTCATTAGAGTTGGCGAATATGGACTTGATCGTGTTTAATTATTTCCTTGGCATAACGCTCCACGAATAGGATTGTAAAGGGTAGTGTCATGGTTTGAATATGCTTGGCCCAGGGAGTGACACTATTTGGAGGTGTGGCCTTGTTGGAGAGAAACCCTGTCACTGTGGGCGTGGCTAGCTGCCTGGAAGCCAGTCTTCTGCTAGCAGCCTTCAGATGAAGATGGAGAACTCTCAGCTCCTCCTGTGCCATGCCTGCCTAGATGATAAATGGACTGAACTTCTGAACCTGTAAGCCAGCCTCAATTAAATGTGTCCTTTATAAGAGTTACCTTGGTCATGGTGTCTGTTCACAGCAGTAAAACCCTAACTAAGTTAGGTAGTAACAAACATTTTTAAGGTACTTACATCCTGTTTCCTATGCAGCCTTCTGAAAAATACTCTATCAATTTATACAGTTGATTTCAGTACTAACATAGCCCCATTTGTTGCTAATGCTAATGCAGTCTCAAAACATATTGATTATTACATCAGAAGTAAGTACTTTTGGGTTTGTTTGTATAGTCAAGCCTCTCCCTAGGACCTTAGACTTTTCAGAATTGGAGAACACCTGCTTGTTTTACAAATCAAGTTAAGGCTCAGAGAAATCATGCACATCCCCATTCCTGCACAGTTTGAAAACAACAGTATATATAGTAAATGTGTTCTGTGGACCTCAAGTCCCCTGCACTCTCTACCGTGCCCAGCTGGTGCAGTTTGGTTCTGGTTGCTTCCTGTTAAATACGCAGCAGAGAAATCACAACTCACACTTAATCTTCTGGCCAACAGCACCCCGAGTCTCTTTAATGATGTATGTTTGGGTGGCAGTAAGTGGGAAAGGCTGAGCCCTTTATGACTCCCACCGCTGAGCCCTCTGCTCCGTGATACTGATTCCCAAAGGAGTCCCCTTCTACTCTTTCTTGGTGTCATTCTTACACACTTGACCTCAGAGTCCTCCGTGGCTCCCAGCGTGCTGCTCTTACCCCAAGGTCTTGCTCGGTAATGATCTCTCTTGGCTTCTGTGTCTGCTAACAATCCTTACTGTTCTAGCACCAGCTCCTGCGAGATTTTGTCAGTCTTCTGGGTGTCTGTCACTTAGCTCAGCCTAACAAAATCCCATGGTTCTGCAGGTTGTCTGTGTAGCTTCTTTATCAGTTTTAACAGGAAAGCAACCATTTGGTGGAGGATGAACTGAAACCCATAACTATTTGGCAATCCGTGGCGGCTAACATCTAAACCACCAAGATTTCCCTCTGACTCTTTATTCTCCTCCTCCTCTTCTTTCTCCTCCAATTTCCTCCCTTCCCTTCCTCTCCTCTTCTTTTGAGACCCAGTCTTTTTTGTTTTTATTTTTTGAGACAGGGTCTCACATAGCTTAGGCCAGCTCCAGACTTGTTCTGTACCTAAGGATGATCTTGCATGGCTGATTCTCCAAGTCCTAGGCCTGATACTTGTTATAGTCTAAACCAATCTCAAATTCTCAGTGATCCTCATGCTTGAGCCTCCTGTGATGGTTTGTGTATGCTCGGTCCAGGGAATGGTACCAATAGAAGGTGTGGTCCTGTTGGAGCAGGTGTGTCACTGTAGGAGTGTGCTAGAACACCCTCATCCTAGCTGCCTGGAAGCCAGTATTCTGCTAGCAGCCTTCATATGAAGATGTAGACCTCTCAGCTCCTCCTGCACCATGCCTGCCTGGATGCTGCCATGCTCTCACCTTGATGGTAATGATCTATAAGCCAGCCCCAGTTAAATGTTGTCCTTTATAAGAGTTGCCTTGGTTGCCGGGTGGTCATGGTGCACACCTTTAGTCCCAGCACTTGGGAGGCAGAGGCAGGTGGATTTCTGAGTTCGAGGCCAGTCTGGTCTACAGAGTGAGTTCCAGGACAACCAGGGCTATACAGAGAAACCCTGTCTTGTGGGGAGGGGGGGGGAAGAGTTGCCTTGGTCATGGTGTCTGTTCACAGAAGTAAAACCCTTACTTACTAAAACACCTCCCAAGTGCTGGGATTACAGATATGTGTCACCATATCTGGCTCCTTTGTTCTTTGTCATTTTTTGTTTTCTTTCCTTCTTTCTTTCTCCCTCTCTTTCTTTCTTTCTTTCTTTCTTTTTTTTTTTCTTTCTTTTTTTTTTTTTTTTTGACACAGTTTCTCTGTAGCCTTGGCTGTCCTGGAACTTGCTCTCTAGACTAGGCTGGCCTCAAACTCTCAGAGAACTTTCTGCTTCTGCTTCCTGAGTGCTGAGATTAAAGGTGTGCTTTACCATTGCCTGGCCGGCTCCTTTGGGTTTTGTTTGTTTGTTTGGATATTTTATTTATTTATATTTCAAATGTTATCCCCTTTCCAGGTCTCCCTCTGGGAACTCCCTATCCCATCCCTTCTCATCCTGCTTCTATGAGGGTGCTCCTCCACCCACCCACTCCCACCTCACTGCCCTGGCATTTCCCTACACTGGGGCATCGAACCTTCACAGGACCAAGAGCCTCACCTTTACAGGACCAAGGGCCTCTCCTCCCATTGATGCCAGATAAGGCCATCCTCTGCTACATATGCAGCTGGAGCCATGGGTCCCTCTGTGTGTACTCTGTGGTTGGTGTTTCAGTCCCTGGTGGCTCTTTTGTTCTTAATGAGGCCAGATTTGCCTCCTCACATGACAATTTTAAGGCAAGTTCCCAAGATGGCAAGACCCAATATCTAAGTGTTTGTCAAGCTTCTGATTGTGTTGGTCAAAGCAATCCATGAACTCAAGGTCAGTGTCCAAGAGGATGGGAGTCACATGACCATTGTACTTGGTCTACTTCAGTTCTCTGAGGCTTCCAGTCCTTCCCACATGCCCTCACACACCCCTCCTTATCACCTGCATGGTGACCCCAGGGGCTAATGATCTAGACAGGGTTCAGATGCATGCCCTTCCATGGCTCTTCCTGATTCAAAGACCAGTGACTTCAAAAGGAGAAATGAGAGATCCATGGGTATTCTCTCAGTATGAAAGAAGCAGGCTTCCCTGTTGTCATGACCTCCAGTGGAGGCAGGTTTTTCCTGTATAAGGCCATGGGAGCTCCCTCCCTGGGATGCCTGGGGCATTGCGGCTGGGGCTTTTGCTTCTGTTGTTAAGATATATTTCCTTGCTTTTAAAAATTATTTATTTAAAAATTCTTTTAAGCTTATTTTTATGTATATGAATGTACCACGGACCGGGGTTCGTTGCGGGGACCCCGATTTCCACGGAATGAGAGTTCTGGTCAGGTGGGCAATTAAGTTGGCGGATGACAAACAGACTTGACACAAGGGTGTGGTAAATCTGGATGTATTAATTGCCTAAAAGGTAAAAGAGAGAGAAAGAGAGAACAAAACAAAAACAAAAAGAAAGAAAAGGAAAGAAAGGGAAATAAGAGATAGCTTACCTGGCCAGGGAAACCACGTTGTGGACCGGTTTCGTTGCGGGGACCCCAATTTCCATGGGGTGAGAGTTCTGGTCGGGTGGGCAATTAAGTCGGTGAATGACAAACAGACTTGACACAAGGATGTGGTAAATCTGGATGTATTTTTTTAAAATGGCATCAGACTTTTACAGTCATGGCAAAAGAGAAATGGTAAATTTGGTAGCTTAGTAATTAAGGTACATTTGAGGCCACCTGAAACACACTGAGTCTAAAGCAGCCACCTCTTCTGGATAGGTGCTGCATCCCCCGGGCCCAAGCGTCTGGGCCCTGGGGACTGCGGACTGCATAAATCTAAGTCCTAGTTCATCTTGGAGTCCTCGTCCAAGAGAGAGTCCCAGTCCAAGAGAGAGCACACAGTGAAAAGCAGGCTTATATGGTATACAGGAAACAGGGCGAATGACAAGAGTCACATAGGCGGGCAGGGGTTACAACAAGGTCAATAGGATCAGAGGGCAAGACTGGAGTCACGTAGGCAAGTGACCATCACCTCAAGGTCAGTAGAATCAGTAGTCAGGTGTGAAGTGGGGCGGAAGGGCGGTGGTGCCCTCCCCGCTGGGGCTAATTTGGTATTCCTATACTAATTCTCTGATTCTGCTGGAGACAAGGACTAGGATAGTCCGATCTGACATTTCCTGCTAATTTTCTGGGTCTCGCTGGAGGGAAATACCTGGAAGTTCCGACCTAACAGTTCTAGCTAATGCCCTTGAGTGAGGGAAGCCCTTCAATTACTCTCTAATATGTAAAACAGTTCTGACTTTTGTGGGACTGCCCTAAGAAATGTACATGACCTCTATTGCTAACTCTAAGGGAAACCTGTCTGGTAAGGCAGGTTCCTTGAGAGAAATTCCAAGCTAAAGACATCTTGGAATTAAATTAAGATATATTGGAATCATCGTGCTGGCCAAGAAACAATGCCCAATCTTAGCCATTTACGAATCATTTCTTGGGGTACCTTTATGCCTAAATAAGAGGATATGTTGATGATTGGAAAGACTGATCTAGAACACGTCTGAGTTAGGGGATGCCAGTGACTGTCTGAACATCCAGGAGGCACAAGCTCCCTTTTGGGGCCATAACGCTTCTTGTCCTTGATTAGGTTTTTACGCCCGATACTGCAGACGTGACTGGCGTAGACGAGTGTGCATGGCATGAATGTTTTGCTTTCATGTATGTATATACTTCACATGCATGTCCTGTGTCCTTAGAGGTCAGAAGAGGGAGTCAGATCTCCTGGAACTGGAGTCCCAGATGGTTGTGATCCACTATGTGACTGCTGGGAACTAAACTCGAGTTCTTTGCAAAAGTGACAAGTGCTCTTAACCTCTGAGACATCTCTCCAGTCCCGAGTATTTCCTTTCTAATAGGAACTGGCCTTTATCTGTAGTCAGATAGTGTTCTCAACATACTCTCTGCCTTTAGAAAGTAGGGAACCAGGCTGGCGAGATGGCTCAGCGGGTAAGGGCACTGACTGCTCTTCAGAAGGTCCTGAGTTCAGATCCCAGCAACCACATGGTGGCTCACAACCACCCTTAATGAAATCAGACACCCCCTTCTGGTGTGTCTGAAGACAGCTACAGTGAATTACACCAGTGATCGAGGCCAGAGCAAGCAAGGCTGGAGAGAGCGGGGCTGGAGCGAGTGGGGCCGGAGAGCAGCCACACACATGAAGGCTCACCGCCATCTGTACAGCTACAGTGTACTTATACACATAAAATAAATAAAATAAATCTTAAAAAAAAAAAAAAAGTAGGGAACCCAGGGACCTGTTCATTTTAAATTCTGATTTTAAAATTCACAGAAAGCATTGTCAACTATTCACACATAGAAAATAGTCTACTTATCAGCTATAAGTCAAACTCATAGCTGGTTCAGCAATGCTCTGTCCTTAATTCAGGGAGCTTATTGGCAAGCAGCAATGACTGAGCATCTCAACATCTTCTGTCCTCAGCCTCTGAGAAGCCTGAACAACGGAGGCCCAGCCTCAAACTTAATTTAATCTCCACTCTGAAGCCATGTCTCTTTGTAGTCCTCTTTGGTATTAGAAAGCCTGGAAATCTGAAAACATTGTTTTTTGCAGCCAGTTCCTCTCAAAACTCTGAACGCTTCTTCTAAATCCAGTTTGCAAGCTAAACAGCTCCTCTTTCCCTTACAGTTAAAGCTGCTAAAAAGACAATTTACACCTTTAACACTGTGCCTGGAAATTTCCTTAGCTGCAGTCACTGGTTCGTTGGGTATGTTTGCATCCTCCGCCTCCACGGAACCACACGTGACAGTTTTGCAGCACAGCTTGTGCTGTGACTCTCATTACCCATCCTCACCGTGTAACCTAGTCACAGCCTCTGGGAGCTGTTTCTGACTGCCTCCCCTGTCTGCAGTCACAGCCCCCTTCTTGCCCTGCAGCCTCCCTCGGCCAGGCAGCCCAAAGTGCTCCTCCTTTCAGGCATGACTGTTACCCAAGGGGTTTAGCTGTAAAGCAAAATTAACAACAATAACTAATAACAAATAAGAGCAATTTTAGTAATACACAATTATGAAAGTTATGTGAACATGCTCTCTCTCCCTCTCTCCTCCACCCCCTCTCTCACTCTCTCTGCCACAAGATAATGTGCACATTTTGGGTATGCTGGACAAATGGATGATTTGAGTCCCTGCTGGGATGTAGTAAGATGATAGTCTATTCCACTATGCTATTCAGAATAACAGTTAAAAAATGTAAGAATTAGGGGCTGCAGAGATGGCTCTGTGGGTAAGCGCATGCGCTGCTCTTGCAGACAATTTGAGTTTGGTTCCTAGCACTCTCACTAGGTGGCTCACATCCACCTGTGACTTCAGTTCCAGTGGATTTGATTGTTGTGGTGAGTTTTCAATTGCACAGCTTTGAGCTCTTGGGGAGTTTCAGGCATGCACCCACCCAGGAGCTATCCTGAATATGAGAATGGAAAACACACACACACACATCCGCATGCACTCTCACACACACACATGCGAGCACACACACTCGTGCACACACACATGCACACACATGCACACACACACACACACACGCAAGCACATACGTGCATACACACACATACACGTGCACATGTACACGCGCGCGTGCGCGCGCGCGCACACACACACACACACACACACACACACGCACACTCACTCCAGTTAGTCTTTAAATGCCTTGGTTAACTCAGTGTCTGGGCACTCCTAAGCAAGGACCTTCAGCATCAGTACATGCAGGTTCCTGATTAAATCAAAGCATCAGAAGCACTGCTCTACATCTGATGTCCTCTTACAGCCTCAGTGGGAACCTGTAAGCAGGCACACATACCCATATACAGACATATACATAATTCAATAATAAAAGCAAACCTTTAAAGTCTAAGAACTTTTTTTCTCTTATAGAATTCCATTCATTTAGGCCTTCATTTCCTGCTGATCCTTCTGCCTTCATTTCCTGAGTAGTGAGATTGCAGGCCTGAGTCACCATCCATTCCCTGTATCAGACCCGGGGTCGGGTTCTGAGTGGTGTGAATGGATTCTGATCTGTGGCTGCAGGAGGCTAAGGGATGTGGTAGGGATTAACACTGTATATGTGGAAGAGTTAGGGAATCATGGAGGTAGAAGATGGAACGGACGAACTGGGCTAGGAGGTGAGGAAGACAACAGGTTTTATTCTATCAGGCCAAATGCAGATGTGGCCAAAGGATAATGTGGACCTCCCAGGGTGAAGTCTGTTTCTAGAGACTCCTAGACAGGATAGGGAACTGGTTTCATTCTAAACACATGAAGGAGTAGTTGGTGTGATGGGGTGGGTTCTAGCTCTAGGGATCTCTGAGTGTTTGGGTAGCAAGGCAGAATGGGTGGCAGGGGATGCTGGGGTACGGATTTCCACATGCTACATGGTTTTTCTCAGTCCCAGCTAGAAATAAAAATAGTAACTAGGTGGTTGTTTTATTTTGTTTTATTTTTTTCTTTTGTGCTTGGTGCTCCTAAATCTTTGTGCAAGGTAGAACATCTCAATGTGAGGGAAAAAAACTCCCACATTTCTCTAGACAAAACAGTGGCATGGCAGCCTTAACCCATCTCAGAAGCAGCTATGGTATAATGGGAGCCATTGAGGCCCTGAGCAGACCCTTTTCCCAAGAACTGGTCTCAAGTGGAATTGGACTAAAGGCTGGCAACCCAGGCCTTGAATCCTCCAGTTAGGAGATCAAGAGTAGCTCTATGCTTCTGGTTTGAGCTCAAAGCTGTTGCAACAGGCACCAACATGCTGCAACATAGGGCAGAGCCTGACCCGGGCAGACCTAAGGAAATTCCTGACATGGAGAAGTTAAACAGATATGGCCAAACAAGAAAGAAGAGTCAATACAGCTCCTGGAAAGCCCTTCCCCAAGAGGAAGGAAGTGTGCTCCCCTTTCCTCCTCAGTGTCAACTGGGATGTCATTTCAAGGCTGCCCAAAGCTGCCTAGAAGCATGCTGAAGTTTAGAACAGCCAGCCTCACCACCTCCTCAGCTATTTAAGCTCACATGCCTTTAGTTGGCGGAACTGAGTTGTCACCATTCTGTCTTGGCTCCCCTGTCCTTTGCACTCTGTCTATAGCTGGACCCTCCCCAGATAATGAAATTTAACAAACAGAGAACCTAGCCCCTCCCCCCCCCCCCCCCGCCATTTGTCTGCAACGGCTTAAACAACGTTGGTTCATTTAGGTGGTGCTTTGGAGTAGGTTTTCTTCCCCAAAGCATAGTGGGTGAGTGATGTTCGTCCAAGTTAACAATAGCTAAAGTCGTTCCTCTGGTGCAGGTTAAGAAGCTGAGCTGGAAATGGGACTCAGCTACTGCTGTGCTAGTTTTTGTCTAGCATGATGAGGTTGTGGGCTTGAGCCCCAGGACCAAATAAACTGGGCATGATGGCCCGCATCTGTGATCTTCTACCTTAGGAAGTGGAGGCAGGAAGAGCAGGACTTCAGTATCAGCCTCTAATATCTAGAGATTTTGAGGTTAGCCTGGGATACAACAGGTTAGCCTGTATCAACAACAACTCCTCCCAAAGAGAGAGAGAGAGAGAGAGAGAGAGAGAGAGAGAGAGAGAGAGAGAGAGAGATGCTTGCATCAGCTAGTCAGGGAATGTACATCTGTAATCCATCACTTTGGAAACAGAGACCTCAGTAGGATTCTGCAAGTTCAAGGCTAGCCATGTCTATATAATGAATTCCAGGCCAAGCAAGACCTTGTCTAAGAAACCAGCTGTGCAGGGGCTGGAACTAGCTCAGTAAGAACTCACTGTGTAGGCATGAGGCCTTGAGTTTGGCTCTCCAGGACCCTCATAAATAACCAGGTGTGATCGTGTGAGCCTGTAACCTCAGAATTGTCAGCGCAAAGGTTAGCAGGCAGATCTCAAGGGATGGCGGGCCAGCTAGCCCGGCCAAGACAGTAAGCTTCAGAATCTGTGATAGACCCTGTCTCAGGAGATAGGGTACAGAGTGATTGAGAAAGCTTCCTGTGTCACACACACACACACACACACACACACACACACACTTGGGTGTGGTAGTTCACACCTGTAATCCCATTACTCAAGAGGCTGAGGCAGAAAGATTAGTGTGTCAAGGCCAGCCTGGGTTACTCCTGTCTGTCTCAAAAGCAAAACAAAGCAAAGCAAAGCAATCAACTAACCAACCAACCAAACAAACCCAAAAAACAAAACAAAACAACCACCACAACCAAAAGCATTGCATCAAGGGAATGAAGAAGTGGCTTAACAGTTAAGACCACTGGCTGCCTTTCCAGAGGACCCAGGTTCAATTCCCAGCATCATGGTGACTAACTCACAGCTGTAAGTCAAGTCCAGGGGATTCGATGCCGCCTTCTGGCCTCCTGGGCATTCTGTTTACATGTTGCGTAGACATCCATAAAGGCAAAATACTCGTAAGCATAAAACAATTTAACAACATGTTCATTTTTAAAAAAAAAAGTTTAAAAATGTTTTTAAATTAACAACATGTTTATCTTTGCAGGTGTCTGGTGCTTCCTGATAAGCATTGGTAAACTAGCAAGACCTGCTAGTAAACTAGCAAGGTATCCATGGACCCCTTGGCTTCCATGGTTTGGCTTCTCAGAGTCATCTTCGGGGACTTTGGGGTGCCGCCGAGCTGCTGTCTCACCAGATCTTCCCAGTATGTACAATGGCAATGGCATCTACCCTTGTGAGCACGGCTTCCAGAAACCACAATCAGGTAAGTCTCGATGCCTGGTTCACTCCGACCTCAGCTTCATCCCCAAGGCTGGCTTTGAGAACAAGTTGAATCTCAGGAAGTTTTGTCACTGCCGTTTTGCCTCCAGTTTTCAGACTCAGAATGCTCCTATCATAGAGAGAGTGGGGCAATGCCATTGTCCCTGTGCTGTCCCTCTCTCCAGTCACCCTAGACCCATCCAGAAGTCCCCAGTTTGCTTCTATTCCCTCTTCATTCTGCATTTAGGTAGGACTGAAAACCTGCAGACTCTGCCTCTGGTGTTAATGTTTTCAAATTGTCCCCAGCATTGCAACAGAAACTCACATTTATTTTTTCCAAGTTGCCCTTTTCTTCTCTGGAGGGCCACCCCTTTCTGCTGTGTTGTGAGAGGCAGCAAGCAACTCCCTCTGCATTCTGACTCTGAACTCCTCTGCCCTGTCTTGTCTGAGCCAGCATCTGCCCTAAGCTTGCCATCCTGCCCAGGACCCTCAAGCTTTATCCTTTTGATTCCTGGCTGCTGGACCCTTTCCAGTCCTGTTGTGCCATCAGTAAGCGGCAGAGAACAGAATGGCACACATTGTGGGGTCAATTGCCTGTCACTAGGCAGAGGTGAGCTGGCTCTGTCATTTCCGTGTTATTCTGTCTGCACGCCTGAGGTGGCTTATTGTTAGGAAAGATGATCCTGGAAGCCAGACAGAGGATTTCTGACTTCAAGGACTGTTTTCCTTGAGCTCATTTTATCTTCCTCTTGCCTAAGCCAAAGCTGGCTGGCAGGTGTCTGCCTCCCTCCCACACGGCTCTCTCACATCCTCTGCCGCTTCCTGTCACTCTCCACTAGCTCACTCCTACCCAACCTGGCATCACATGACCTCAGAGACTTCGATGTGCCCTTCTCCCCCAGATCACTTACGACCTTGACAATCAAGACTCGGGTGCGCAGGATATAAATCAAGCTGGTTCTAGCATCAGTTTTTCTTTTTCTTCTAGAGATAGAGTTTCACTGTATAACCCAACCTGACGTGGAACTTCTTGTACAGCCTAGGTTGGCCTTGAACTGGTGGTGACTCTCCTACTTAAGCTACTGAAAGGCCGAGATGACAGATGTGAGCCACCATGCCAGGCTTCTGGCATGGTGGTGACTCTCCTACTTATGCCCAACCAGGGACGAGGTGACTGATGGGCGCCCCCATGAAAGGCCTCTGGCATGGGGGTGACTCT
>JADRCD010126979.1:0-18719 GCA_019843815.1 Montemys delectorum | reverse complement strand
AGAAGAAGAAGAAGAAGAAGAAGAAGAAGAAGAAGAAGAAGAAGAAGCAGCAGCAAACGGCAAAAAGAAGCTAGTGCGGCCATTTTGGATTTAAAGGGTGTGTTTTCATGGGCTTGTGGTCTAAATAATACAAACTTTAGTTTTATATTTAAAAAATGTATGGTTAATTATGTGTGCATGTGTATAGATATGTGCTTATAAGTTCCTTGCCAATGGAAACCAGAAGAGGCTATCAAATGCCCTGGAGTTGGAGTTACAAGTATTTATCAATCACTCAGTGTGAGTTTAACCAAACTCAGATCTTCTGCAAGAGAGGAAGTGCTCATCACTGTTGAGCCACATCTCTAGCCTCTAGAAATAGATTCCTAAAACTCAATGGATAGAAAAGAAACCTTAATGAAAATTAGAAAGTCGCCTATTTGCATGACAATAAAGATGGGGACTATAAAAGTCATTATATGTAGTTCAGCTATGATTATAAGAAACTTTAAAGCCTTAGATACGTATGTTAGAGAAGTAAATTAAAATCAGTTAACTGTGCATTTATAAACTAGATTCAATAAGTTATATATAAACCTAAAAATATAAAGCAGAAATAGAAACCTAAAGAAATGAGAAAAAATAAATGCAAAGATTTAGGCAAATAGAAAACAAACTAAAACAGAGACCAACCAAAACCAAATGTTCTTTAGAAAAACTAAGAACATTTAATAGGTTGCTAATTAGATAGAACAAAAACCAAAAGCACAAGAAACATCTTTAACATTTTAATGTATATGTATGTTTGCATGTGAATGGAGGATGGGAGAGTTTATACATGCATGACAGAGGGAGACTGTACATGCATGTTAAGGAGAAGCACACGTAGAGGTGAAGGACCCCTCTGTGGATATGGCTCTATACTTCCACCTTCTGTGTGCTTCAGTGATCAACCTCAGGACTCCAAGCTTGCGCAGTGAACACTTTAACCTGCTGAATCATCTTACTAGCCCCAAAATCTTATGGAGATGAAAAAAACAAGATATTCAGATAATTTTGCATCAATACTTTAAATTTTAAACCTAAAACAAAGAATTCACAAAACAAACCCAGCAAAACACCAGAAATCTGAGTAAGCTTACGTACTAAAGAAATCAAATTATTTCAATATCTGTATCCTCCACCCCTTACCTGCATTTTTACTGTCTGTGGTTTCACTCAATCATCAGAAAAAAGTTCTACCAACAAACAATTCCTAGGTAATAAAAACTGAGCACTGTTCTGAGCATTGTGATGTAATCCCTTGCTCTTCTACCCAAGCCCACCCACCCCTTGAAGCATATCTACACTGTATATACTACTGCCTCAGTAGTCATCTACTAGCCATCAGACGAACTGCTGGGATGTTTCAGGGCTTATGCTCATGAATCTCTTACCATACTTGAAAATGGCCTGAAGCAAGAGGATTAATGACGTCAAGAATGCAGATACAACCTCGAAAGATCCAGAAGATACTTTCTATTAACTGAAATGTTAATACACTGTAATATTTTGACAGGAAGACTGTGTTCACGTGACTATTATCACAGAATACTATCATTGTTCTATTGATTATTCTTGTTACTCTCCTATGGTGCCCAATTTACAAGTTAAGCTTTGTAGTACGTATTATGTTTGTGAAAGAAAAAGACAGACTTGGGAACCATTGATGGTTTCTGCATGCCCCCACCGCTCCCCGTTCTTTAACACACATCATATGGATAACAGCGAAAGTAATTATGTTAAAATCTGTCTACAAAAGGAGTCTGTCTACCAGACAACCAACATTTAAGCAATCGTCTTATTATAAACACTTCTTCAGAGAATAAAAACGAAGGAACTTTTCCCAACTTACTTGTTCAGAGCATCACCTAACAGCAGATACTGACAAGGAATGTTGTATGATGGGAGCTGAGTAATGCATTACAATTATGTTGTATTTATTCTAGGAATAAAAAAAAATGGGGTTAACACTTTAAAATCAATCAACTTAATTCACCACAATTACAGAAATGAAAGGAAAACTGTATCATCATTCCAGCAGATACAGAAATCCAGCATCCATTCAAAATGATGAAACGGGTACCACTCCAACCCCAGAAGAGAACTCTGTAAATGCGTTGTAGAGCACAGATTTATTCTGCAGGATCATTTTGCACGTACAAAATATATTTTGGCTTATTCCCTAATTCTCTGCTCCTTGGGGTAATAAAGAGCTGATTAATGGAGAACTTAATAACTGTACACAAAAGCCCTCTGTGAGGGGCAGTCATTTCACAAGCTCAACAAGGTATTTAAAAATTAACTGAATGTAACAGGCAACTTGAAACACAAGCAACACAAAAGAAGCTCCAGAAATAAAAGGACGAGATCCTGATAACGATGCAATTCAAATGCCAATCACATTTGTTTCTCAGTACTTTGGACAAGGCTTGGTGACATTAAAGCACTTCACTCTAGGGTTCAGGGGTGAACTCTATTGTACTGATTTTAAAATACCAGCACTGGAGATTTATCTTAGATACATGCAAGACACAGAGTGGTAGACAGTTAATTACTTCCACAAAGAGCTAGTTGGTATTATAAAAGTAAAAGAGAACTAATTTGGAGGAGGTAAGGAAGAAAGGGGATAAGGAACGATGAAGGGGGTGAGTTGAGGCAAAGACTATGATATACATATATCAAGTTGTCACGAAGACGTATTGTGTATGCTAGCTGACATTTTTCAATTAAAAAAAAAAAGGAAAAAATACAAGCGTTGTTTTGGAACTCATTTCAGTAGGTGCGCTACCCTTCCCCTGGACAGGTTGGGATGAGCCCTTGCAAACCATTCCTGATGTAGCTTCTCTACCAGGCCTGTCTATGGGCTGAAGAGTCTAAAGAAGGCTTTAAAAGCAAACGCCAGCAAGCTCTGGGGCAGACAAAGTTTTTGGTGGTTTTGGAACCAGGATTTCAACCTCATTGTGCAAGTTGCAATCCCCAGTTCTGGATCTAATGAGGTCCACATCAAAGGAAAGGAGCCTGCAGATAAGAAGTCAGGTACCGCTCAACAGCAAATTAAATTTCTGCAGCTTTCTCCAGCCATAGAACCAACTTCACCTGGTAATCAATGTATTCTCTAGGGAATAAAACCTCTTCCTGTGCACGTTTAAGGAAAGAAAGGCAGAAAAAAAATATTTACCCAACAAAATGTCAGGGAAGGAAAAACACAGATCCGATCATTCAATTAACTGTTTCTTTCCTCCACGGTAGCCCCTGCAAATTCCAAGAACAGAAACCCAGCAGGCATGGGTGGCATGGCAACCTGGAGAGGTGCTAATAGCCTTACCCTTAAAGTGGGAGCATCTATCATTGAGCTCAGATCTTGCATGGTCTCCATGTGCCGGGTGAGACGTGCAGGGGCTTATAGTGTATCAATAATTTGTGAACGATTTTTTACTTCTCTTCTCAGGTGCCAGGAGTTTGAGATTCTCAAATGTAGGAAGGAATGACCTTTGGCTGACAAATCGATAGTAGTTAATTATTAAAAAGTACCATTATAGCCTGTATCCTAACCTTCAGGGACCTACATTCCAGTAATGAGAAGAGATCCAGAATCATTTGAAAGCATTCATACCTGAAAACGGATGTAGATGATATAACTAAATAACTCACTGTACCAGGGGCCCAGGTTTGGAAGCCATTGTTTCTCACTCAAAGAATAGGTCCTCTTGGCTTCTTCCATCACAGCCTGTTCCCTTAAATCCTGGAAGGGGAGCCCTGGGCTCTGGCCTTGCTGGACTACGGGAGGAATCCCGAGGGCTGACATTCTTGCCTTGTTCATCGGGCTGCCACGTTCTCCCCTTCCCCTACATGGATCTTCATTCCCTCCCCATCCTCCCTGGTTCCCTGTTCATCGGGCTGCCACGCTCTCCCCTTCCCCTACATAGTTCTCCATTCTCTCCCCCTCCTCGCTGGTTCACATTCTCTCATTCTCTCTTTCTTGTGCTTGCTGCCTGCTCACTTTACATTTCAGGATTGCTAGCACAGAGGTGGAAAGAAAGAAATGTGCAGCCCAACTTTCTCTCAGGAGCTTATAATTTCACTGCACTGTCGGTTAATGACCAATTCTCCCACTGCCTTCAACCCATCCTTTCGTCAGAGTCCTTACAGCCATGTGGGAACCTCTCTTTCATTTCCAAAGAACCTTAACACCTCATCCAGAACCCTCTTTTACCCCATCTCAGTAAACCATCATCGTCTGCTATATATCGCGGCTTCTCTGCGTGTTAAATGTTCACTAGACACTGATTGTGGAAATGGAAATCAATCTTTCTGCCTGACATTATTCATTCCAAAAGAGGCATGAAGAGCCTTCCCTTCGTTAGCTGGACTTGACCCTTCAAGCTCTTTGTTTGCACATACATCCCATTGTACAAGTCATAGGGCTTTCCATCCTCTTCTGTGTTGAAATCCAAACTTACTCGGGACCTTCTGATGCCACAGAGATCTGTGAGACCTCAGAGCTCAGAACCCAAAGCCCTGCAGCATACCACTCCCTTCCCGGTGCTGTCCTTCTCTGAGAAAGGTGCATCTACTGCTGCCCCAAACCAGGAGCTCAGGATAAGCAGCAGAACAAATAATTTCTGCTTCACAGGAGCAAGGTGAAGTCGTCGGAACTGCTGACATTTCACAAAAGAAGCTGTACAGTTGAAATAATGTCTGGGAAAAATGCACCAGGTTCGCTATTGCCTCTGGAAATATCCCTGACAATCTTCACTTTAATAGTTTAAATTTAATAACCTCGGCTTCTGTTCTCAAAGTTAAAAATCTCAGTATTAATAAATGAATAAAGGGCTATCAGTAAGTACCAGCACCAACGAATATGGTAAGTGCTCAAAAAACTGAAATAAATAGATGTTTCCTACATGTTGCCCCACACTTCTTCTTTTCTAATAAACGTTTTAATATGTAAAAACAAAATGAATCCTCATTCTAATAACTGTGTGACTGAAGTCATGGAGGACTCTAGGATACTACAGAGACATTACCTCTTCTTCCCACCGCCTCGGGATTCCTTCTACTGTCATATGACTCTGTAACTTAAATGGAAATGTCCAGAGTCATTATATTAGAATCTTAGGGAAAATCTTAAATACTCTCGAAATATAACAATAAGAAAAATAATCCAATTAGAATATATGAGATAGTTCTGTCCTGTGGAGTATTACTTAGCAATAATGAGGAATGAGCTTTTAATACATACAACAATTCAAGTGGGCCTGTGTACACTAGCTTTATCATTGTCATCGAGCTTCCGAAGGTGAAAAGAAGGAGCACTAATTTTACCTCCTATCCCTCTAGTCTCATACGAAAGGGTCAATGTAGTATTGGCCTTATTATATAAGCCTGGCTTCAGCAGCACACAGAGTTTGATATGTTTTATTTTTATTCGATTCAAACTAAAATTTCCTTAGAATTTTTCCTTTGCGCCACAAGTTATTTAGAAGTATGGAATTTGGTTTTCAAGTAACCAGATATTTTCTGCCTGTTTTTCTGTTACTGATTCATAACTTAATTCTGTTGTGATGATAGAATGTACTTCATGCCATTTTAAAAATTATAAAAATAGTTTACATTTGATTTAAATATTAGAAAATATTCTATCACTGCAAACTCCATGAACCTTTGAAGGAATGGTTAATGTTTACTCTGCCATTTTAAAAGGTTTATAAGTAACAGGAAAACTTAGTTTTTTTAAAAAAAAAAATGTACCTTTTTTATTGCCCTTATTGCTTGGAAATGCTTTACTGTATTTCGTTTACTTCTGTATTCCCCATTCTCTTGCAGTGATTTATATGTATGCTAATATTTCAGAGCCTTATAGTCCAAATCAATGTAGATTTGTGGTAAGCCTGGATATCCTGCTTTTTTTTCTATTCAGAAGTCTTGGTTGTCTCTGGTATTTCTGTATACACTTTAAATTAGATTTTCAGTTTGTATTTTTTAAAGCTTGTGCAATTTCAATTGAGACTGTTTGAGTTTATACACTAATCTAGAAAAATAGACATATTTTTATAAGAGTATTTTCAGCATTTATTTGTCGTGTATGAATGCACAACCTGTGGAGGTTAGAGGAAACTTGCAGAACTGGATTCTCTCTTCCCACCAATTGGATCCCAGGAGTTGAACTCAGGCAACCAGGATGGGCACCTCATGTCTTTACCTAGTGAGCTGTCTCACTAGCTCCCAAGGTCTAACGTATTTCTTTGCCAGACCATGTTCGACTTATTCTTTTCACTTTGCACTGAGCCATGAGGTATTTAAGAGTATCGTTTAACTTATAAACATTTATGGATTTTTCTGTGTATATTTATTATTGAATACTAATTTAACTCTGTACAATGTTAGAAAACACTTTATGCCATATGAATCTTTTAAAAACATACTTGTTTTAAAATTATTTTCTATTAGCTGTTTATTCAACTTCTTTTACTTTTTTGAGATTATAATATAATTACATAATTTCTCCTTTTCTTTCCCCCCTTTAAGTTCTCCCATTTATCCTCCTTTTTCTTTTTCAAATTCATAGTCACATTTGCCATTATTAGTAGTAGTACATATATATGTACTTATATTCATAAATACATAAGTCCAACCTGCTCAGTGTACAGTATTACCTGTATGTATGGTTTGGAGAATGACCATTTAGGATTGGATAATCAGTTGGTGTGATCATCCCTGAGGAGACTATGTTTTATTGTTTGAGCAGTTGAAAGATGCTTATTAATATGTTCTGAATAAGTGCTCCTCCCATTTCCTCTTTTCCAGGTCCTTGCTTGTCTTTCCTGCGCCCCCAATGTCATGTGCTCTTTTATTAACCCACTAAGTCCAAGTCTGCTTAATGCTGCCTATATGCACGTGGGTGTAAGATCATCTTCTGAGGCATGGGGTAGTCTTGTAGGAGCTATATCCCTGAAAAACTGATTCTGCGCTCCCCCACCCCCAGCAGCCATCAGTTACCAGTACCTCCTCAGCGAGGCTTGATCTGGTGAAGTCTTGTAGATACAGTCACAACCACTGTGAGAGCATGGTATGTACAACCTATCTTGTCCAGCAAAGCAAATAGCTGTTTTTTCTATAGACATCCACTCTCTTGGTTCTTATACTCAGTCTTTCTTCCCTTTCTTCCAAGATGATCACTTAGTCTTGGGGAAAGGGACATGATATAGATGTTATATTAAGAGATGAGCATTCCAAAGTCTCCTATTCTCTGCATATTGATGAATTCTGGGTCTTTGTATAAATCATCATCTACCACAAAAAGGAGTGTGTGTAATGAGGGTTGAGAGATGCACTACCCTATAGGTATAACAATAAATCATTAAGAGTCAGTTTAGTCCATATAGCAGATTCTTCTGTAGGGCCCTTGGTTGGTAAATCCCTAGTTTTGGGACCCAGTTAAATATACAGGCATGAGTTCTACCTTGTAGAATAGAACTCATAGAACCTTCCAGTACCTTCAAAGCTGGTTAACAGGAATAAAGCTCCTCAAGTTCTATATTGTAACCAGAGCAAAGTGAATAGCTTATAATTTGGGCGGGAAGGAAAAAGTATATAGATTAGCCAAAAACTAGAAAATTGGTAACCCATACCTTCCAGTGGGTTTTTATTGACACCCTGTGTTGTCTGAGAGAGCACTGTCCCCACCCCACCACCATTTTAGAGAAGCTCCATTTAGACTCCATTTATATAATGTATAGCTTTCAGGAAGCTTCTACAGAACTTTCCATGTGGCTTTCCCACAAATCTTCAGTGTTAGTCATTGCTCCACCTACTTCCTTTGCTACCTTGTACTCCATCCCCATCCCACTTAACCCTTTTCTGTTCCACTAATCCCTTTTGTTCTTTTTACAGCCTGCCTTCTATCCTGCTTTCCTTAAAATCTCCCTTTTGCATGCAAAAGGGACATCATATATACACAGCATTTATTTGGAGTTTTTCCTTTGGTTTTTTTTTTTTCCCTCTCTTTCAGTTATGAAACTTGTATGCATGGATTTCACATCTCCATAGCTAGACCCGCCATGGGCATTATGACCGTCTCTCCTAAAGGGTTGGTTTTGTTACGCAACATGAAGAATGCTGTCTCAGCCTTGTTTTTCTAGAGTTGTATTTTTCAGTCATTTCTTCAAGGAAAACTAAATGATTTAGTTGGAGCAAAAAAAAAAAAAAATCTCCCAAAAGTCTCCTTACCAGTTCCCTGGCTTCTATGGGTCTTCCAGTCCAAACCCATATTATCTAAAGAGTCTAAATCAGCACCCACATCTTGGTTGATGTTATAAATACTTGAATTTGTGTCCTTTTGCTAGACAAGTTTCCTGTCTGCAGCAGTTGTGTAAATTGGCAAAAAGTGTCTTTGAGGCACTTCCTGACTTAACTTTTTCTCTACTTGTTACATATAATAGAGTGAGACACTGCAATTGTCAACATTAATTATATATTTGTCTATTCTCACTTTAGTTTTGCTGTGTTTTTGTATGATACTTTCAGGCTCTGTTATTAGACATGTCCTGATTTAGAATACCATCTCATAGACAGGCTGTCTCATTCATCACTGTGAAATATCTCCTATGTCTGAACTAACAAAAGGAACAGTATTCCTTTAGTTAAACATAACAAATCTAATATTAATGTAGCCCCTACAGTGTTCTTGAACATAGTGATTGCATAGTATATAATGTTCTGTCCTTACTTTAAACCTGTTTTTCCGTATATTTAAAGTATGCTTCATGTAAGAAGGCATATAATAGTTTTGTTTCATTTTGTCTGACAGTCTCTGTATTTTAACTAGACTTAATGTAATTATTAGTACAGTTAGGCTCAATCTATTGCTTTACCATTCAGCTGTATGATTCAAGTCTTCTTTGTTCCATTTTCCCCCTTTCCTGTATTACTTAATTGCATTTTATGATTGTATCTCATAGCCAACATTGGCTTATTAGCTAAACTTCTTTGTTCTACTTTTAAGTGGTTGCTCCAGGTTTTATAATAGTTATTCTTCATGTGTCATAGCACACTTTTAGAAAGCATTATACCACCCCACATACACCAACAGCTTACAACAATGGATGTCCAATCTCCTTGCATATTCATATTTTCACTTTTTCTTACATTTCATTCTACATGGCTTAAACTGTAATATATGTTTTCTAAAGAAGATTTTTAAAGTATTTTTCATTTATGAATATTTTTGACTGAGAGAAAGAGGCAGACAGAGAAAGAGAGAAATCGATCTGTGTTTGACTACTCACTTCATAGTACATGTATGAACATAAGATGACAACTTTGTGGAGTCAGCTTATTTTTCACATTTTTAAAAGATTTATGTATTTGTATTTTATATTTATGGGTATCTGTTTGCATGTATATACATATGGTTTGTGGAAATAGTGCCCACAGAGGTCACACAAAGGCATCCTCTGAGACTGGAGTTACAGATCATTGTCATGTGGTTGCTGAAAGTAAAACCCAAGACCTCTAGAAGAGTAACCAGTGCTCTCTCCACTGAGATATCTCTCCAGCACCAACCTCTTCCAACTTTACATGAGCTCTAGCGACTGAAGCCATGCCATCAGGCTTGCATTGTTGTATTGTAAGTGTCTTTGCTTGATGAGCCATCCTGGTGTTCCCTTAAAATGATTTTAAAGTGTATTTGACATTAACTTAGATGTTCCCAATTTCTGAATTTTTTCACCCCATTGTGTAATCCTCATTTCCTTTTCTCCCACTTGAAGGAAATGTAATATTTATTGTGCTACAGGTGTGTCTTAGTTAGGGTTTTATTGATATCAAGAGATACTGTGACCATGATAACTCATATAAAAACATTTCACTGGGGTTAGCTTACAGTTTCAGAGGTTTAGGCCATTATCGTCATGGTGGAAGGCATGATAGCATGCAGGCAGACTTGGTGCTGAATGAGTCAACAGGCCCACATCTTGATCTGTAGGCAGCAAGAAGTCTGTTACACCTAAGTTTGACCTTAGGAGACCTCAAGTCCTGTCTCCACAGTGACAAACTTTCTTCAACAAAGCCACACTTCCTGATAGTGTCACTATCTGTGGGCCAAGCATTCCAGCACATGAATCTATGGGGGCCATGCCTATTCAAGCCACCACAGGTGTGTTGACAATAAATTTTCACAGTTTGGGTTTTAAAATCGTAAGTGAGTCATTTTTCTGAATATGAAATTTAATCATACTGACATTACCATTTAGTAAAGATACTGTGTAGTTGTTTCTGATTTTCACTGTCTTCAATAAGAAGTCTGATTTTTATATTTCTGTGCAAACCGTTCTGGTTTAATTTCTGCCACTATGCTAAATACCTTGACTAAAAGCAATCTTAGGAGAAAATGGGCTTCTGTGTCTTAGGATTCCAGGTAACAGCCTATCCCTGAGCCTATCATGGTGAAACTTAAAGCAGGGGCTTGGATTCAGGTATGGTGTAACAATTTCCTCTGAGATTGAAACATTCCATTCTGCAGAGAAGCTCTTTAGACAGGAAAGTTAAAAAAAAAAAAATGCTCCAGGAAGTCCCTGAAACTGATCAGATCCACTAGGCTCCTCCCTGCGAGAGGAAGCTGAGAGTTCCTCTGGGACTAATGTATCTATGCTGCAAAGAAGCCTCAGACAAGACAGTCTGCAAAGCAGACTCCTAAGTCCAGACCAGCTGACTGAAAAAATCTAAACAGCTAAGCTGCCTGGAAGAGGTTTAGACCAACTGAGACAGTTGGAGAGAATATTCTCCAACCTGCTAAGGTACCTGCCAGCTGTGAAGCGTGCAGTAGGTCCCAGCTTTGAGAGCTATAACCCATGCTGGCTTGAGCTTTGGTAATGCAGCTGCCTCCAAGTCACTTCTGCTCCTATATGTAACCCCTCACCCATATTCCTATAACCCCAAGAAAACTTATTGGTTCACCAAATTGGATTTCGGTAGTATCCATACTTTGGTCTATCATGGGATCCCTACTTGGGGTGAGTGAGGATGTGTGTTGTGTTTCCTCAGAAAAGTTTTGTCATACATCAAGCCTGATTGCTACTCTCCACTTTAACCCAGAAAGAAGAATCCACTTCATAGCAAAACAAGTACGGCAGAAACTATTGAGGAGGATGAACTGTCTGGTTCACGCCTAGATTTCTTTAGATATTTTAGGACTACCTCTCTAGGGATTGGTACTGTCCAAAGAGGGATAGAACCTCTAAATCAGTTAATAACCATGAAAATTCTTAGAGAAGTACCCACAGACTAATCTGATCTTGGCAGTTCTTCAATTGAATTTTCTTCCTGGATAAATATAAGGTTTGTCAATTTGACAGTTAAAGCTATCTAGAACATGAAAAATGTGTGTTTCTCTTCTGGTAGCTTTTAAAACATTTTTCTTTTCATTATTGGTTTTGACAAATGATTTTGTAATTCCTTTGTATGGTTTGAGGTATAAGAGTGAGACTGTGTTTTTCTCTTTCATGTGTTTCACTGAATCTTTGGTGTTGTAGTTTGGATATCATTGGATGATATACTTGAGGGTTTGTATGTGGGAAGTTTTGTTCCCCATGGTTGAAGATAACATTATTTAAGAGGACAAATTTAAGAAGTGTGACCTAGATTACCCTGCTCATTAAGTACTCTGGGGGCACATTCACTGGCCCAGAGCCATCTGCTGTCCCCCCAGTCCTCCATTGTCCAGACACCTTTCATCAGACCTGCTGATCCAGAAGGATACAGGTTAGATTCCTTCCTTGTACCCATTGCACAGTCTGCCTTCATCAGACCTACTAAATAGGAAACACAAAGTAGCATCCAGAAACAATGAGATGGCTGTAGGCCAGCTTAAGAACAAAATCAACAAAAGCCAGGAAAATATGTCACACCTTAAGAGCTCAGCTATCCTACTACAACAAGCCCTGGATATCCTGACACAATTGAAGCACAAGAAAATGACCTTAAATCCAATCTTATAAAGAGTATAAGGGCCTTTAAAAGGGAAATGAATGTCCCTTGAATAAATACAGGAAAATACACTCAAACAAATAAAAGCCTTTAAAGAAGAAACAAATCCCTTTAAAAATATAGGAAAATACTACTGAAGAGTTGAAGGAAATAAATAAAACTGTTAAAGACCTGAAAATTGAAATAGAGGCAAAAAGAAAACACAAACACAGGAAACCCTGGAGAAGGAAACCCTGGGAAAGAGAATAGGAACAACAGATGCAAGCATCACCAACAGGACATATGAAATGGGAGAGAGAATCTCAAGCACAAGAGAAATGATAGAAGACATTGCTATATCAGTCAAAGAAAATGTTAAATCTACAAATTCCTGACACAAAACACATAGGAAATCTGGGATACTGTGAAAAGACCTAAGTTAAGAATAACAGGAATAGAAGATGGTAAGAAATTCCATGTTTAAGGACCAGAAAGTATTTTCAACCTAAGCATAGGAGAAAACTTTCCCAACCTAAAGAAAAAATTTCTATAAACATACAAGAAGCCTTATAGAACACAAATTAGATTGGACCAAAAAAGAAAATCTTCCCACCACATAATAATCAAAAAACTAAATCTAAAGAAGAAAGAAAGACCATTAAAAGCTGGAAGAGGGAAAAGGCCAAGTAACATACAAATTCAGACATATCAGAATTTCACCCAACTTCTCAACAGAGACTCTAAAACCCAGAAGGACCTGAGCAAATGTCTTGCCACTTCTAAAAACCACAGATGCCAATCTAGACTACTAAACCCAGCAAAACTCTCAATCACTATAGATGGAGAAATCAAGATTTCAAGACAAAACTAAATTAAGACAATATCTATCCACAAATCCAGCCCAAAAGAAAATACTAGAAGGAAAACTTCAACCCAAGAAGGATAACTACACCCAAGAAAACACAGGAAATAAGTAATTCTGTACCAGCAAAACCAAAATGAGGGAAGTACACACAAATACACACTAACACCATCAACATCAAAATAACAGGAACTAACAATTATTGATCATTAATATCTCTCAATATCAATGGACTCAATTCCCCAATAAAAAGACAAAGGCTAGCAGAATGGGTGTGAAAACAAAATCCATCATTCTGCTGCATACAAAAAAAAAAAAAGACCAAAGAAACAAAGATACAATGCTATTACCATCAAATTCCAACACAATTCTTTACAGAGCTTCAAAAGGCAATTCTCAACTTCATATGAAAAAAAAAAAAAAAAAAACCAGAGAATAGCTAAAACAATCCTGAATCATAAAAGAACTTCTGGAGGTATCACTATCCCTGATCTCAAGCTGTACTCAGAGCAAAAACTTACTCCTATGAGTTAATGGTATAGAAATAGTGAGGTTGACTAATGGAACTGAATCAAAGACCCTAAAATAATCCCACACACCTACAGATGCTTGAGTTTTGATAAATAAGTCAAAAATCATACTATGGAAAAAAAGTAAGCATCTTCAACAAATGGTGCTATTCCAACTGGATATGTGCCTATAGACGAATGTAAATAGATCCATATTTATTACACTGTACAAAACTCAAGTCCAGGTGGATCAAAGACCTCAAGATTTTAAATCTAAATAGAATAGAAAGTGGGAAATAGACTTGAACTCATTGGCACAGGAGACAATTTCCTGAACTGAACACTAATGGCTCAGGCTCTAAGATCAACAGTTGACAAATGGGACCTCATGAAACTGAAAAGCCTCTGTAAGGCAAAGGACATTGTTAATAAGACAAAATAGCAATTTACGGATTAGGAAAAGATGTTCTTTAACCCTACATCTGACAGAGGGCTAATATCCAAATTATACAAAAGATCAAGAAGTTAGATACCAGAAAACCAAATAACTCAATTAAAATTTGGGTACAGAGCTAAACAGAGAATTCTCAACATAGGAATCTTGAGTGGTTGAGAAACACTTAAAAAATGTTCTGATTTTATTAATTTGGAAACTGTCTTTGTACCCTCTGGTTAGTCTGGCTAAGGGTTTATCTGTCTTGTTGATTTTCTCAAAGAAACAACTCCTGGTTTTGTTGATTCTTTTATACTTCTTTTTGTTTCTACTTGATTGATTTCAGCCTTGAGTTTGATTATTTCCCGCTGTTTACTCCTCTTGTGTGTATTTCCTTCTTTTTGTTCTAGAGCTTTCAGGTGTGCTGTCAAGCTGCTAGTGTATGCTCTCTCCAGTTTCTTTTTGGAGGCACTTAGAGCTATGAGTTTTCCTATTAGTACTGCTTTCATTGTGCTTTCATTTTCATTAAATTCTAAAAAGTCTTTAATTTCTTTATTTCTTCCTTGACCAAGTTATCATTGAGTAGAGCATAGTTCAGCTTCCATGTAAATGTGGGTATTTCATTGATTTTGTTGGTACTGAAGATCAGCCTTAGTCTATGGTGATCTGATAGGATGCATGGGATTATTTCAATCTTTTTGTCTCTTTTTTTGTTTCTTTGTTTTCAAATGGACTTGAGGCTTTGTAGTTTATTTTGATGACTGTCAGGTTTTTTTATTAGATATTTTCTTTTGTTTTAGGATCAAATGTTCTATAAATATCTGTTAAATCTATTTGGTTCATAACTTCTGTAACTTTTGGTTGAAAGTCAATTTTATTAGATATTAGAATGGCTACTCCAATCTTCTAGGCTAATATCCACTTATCAGAAAATGCATACCATGTGTGTTCTTTTGTGATTGGGTTATCTCACTCAGGATGATATTCTCCAGGTCCATCCATTTCCTCAAGAATTTCATAACTTAGTTGTTTTTAATAGCTGAGTAGTACTCCATTGTGTAGTTGGAAACTCAAGAAGAAGGAAGACCAAAGTGAGGATACTTAGTTCCTTCTTAAAAGGGGGAACAAAATACCCATGGAAGGAGTTGTAGAGGCTAACTATGGAGCAGAGACTAAAGGAAGGACAATTCAGAGACTGCTCCACCTGGGAATCCTTCCCATATTCAATCATCAAATCTAGACACTATTGTGGATGCCAACTAGTGCAACTGTTTGTTTTGGCTTAGGAGCTTTTTGTTTTTTGCATTTTTTTTTTGACTGATGTGTCAATGTTTCCTATGGTACCTTCTGCACCTGAGATTCTCTCTTCTGTCTCTTATATTCTGTTGGTGATGCTTGCATCTATGACTCCTGATCTCTTTCCTAGGTTTTCTCTCTCCAGGGTTGTCTCCCTTTGTGATTTCTTTGTTGTTTCTATTTCCATTTTTAGATCCTGGATGGTTTTGCTCAATTCCTTTACCTGTTTGGTTGTGTTTTCCTGTAATTCTTTAAGGACTTTTTGTGTTTCCTCTTTAAGGGCTTCTAGCTGTTTACCTGTGTTCTGCTGTATTTCTTTTTTTTTAAATATCTTTTATTATTAGATATTTTCTTTATTTACATGTAAATTTCTCCTTTCCCAGTTTCCCCTCCAAAAAACAAACAAACAAACAAACAAACAAAAACAACAAGAACAAACCCCTGTTGCCTCCCCCCCCCCCATGCTTGCCACCCCACCCTCTCCCACTTATTGGCCCTGGCATTCCCCTACACTGGGGCACAAAACCTTCACAAGGCCGAGTCCTTTCTTCCTATTGATGATCGAATTTGCAATTCTCTACTATATACATGCTGCCAGAACATTCAGTCCCACCATGTATTTCTTTAAGGGAGTTATTTATGTCCTTCTTAATGTCCTCTATCATCATCATGAGAAGTGATTTTAAGTCCAAATCTTGCTTTTCCAGTATGATGGTGTATCCAGGATTGCTATGGTGGGAGAACTGGGTTCTGATGATGCCAGGTAACCTTAGTTTCTGTTGCTTGTGTTTTTATGCTTGCCTCTTGCCATCTTATCTCTAGTGCTGCCTACCCTTGTGTGTCTGACTGGAGCCTGTCCCTCCTGTGATCCTGGTGTGTGTCACAACTCCTCAGATTCCAGCTATCTCTGTGATCCTGTGTTTCTGGGATCCTGTGATCCTGTGATCCTGTGATCCTGTGATCCTGGATGTGTCAGACCTCCTGGGAGTCAAGCTGCCTCTAGGATCCTGAGATACTGGTGAGACCAAGCTCCTGAGATCCTGTGATCCTATCTATGATCCTCAGCATGTTAGAGCACCTGGGATTTGATCTTCCTCTTGAATATTGTGGGATTAATGCATGATTAACAGTCTCTTTAACTGAGTCACATTCTCAGTTCCAGTGTATTGTTTTCAATAGCTTATTTGAATTTTCTCCTGTTGAGGTCATTTATATTCCTAAGTCATCAAGCTCAAAGAATTTTCCTTTTGTGGTTTCTACGCTGCTGTTAATCTATCCAGAAAAATTTTTCATTGAAAATTTATTTATTTCATATTTACTTATTTTAATATCTCTAATTCATTCTCATGCCATCCCTGTTTTCTTCTTCTAATCCTTGAACATGTTTGAAATAGTGTAATTATTTTAACATCCTGTTGTCTCTTATTTCCTCTATTTTGAATAATTGTCTTCTTGATTGTAACATTATCAACATAATATATATATATATATATATATATATATATATATATATATTCCATAGAACTTCCCCCTCCTGATGCAAGCATGGAAACTGGGCCCAGCCTTGGCAACTAGAAATGTGGTGGTGATGAAGGTGGACGAGCAGACACTTCTCATGGTGCTCTACGTGGCCAACTTGATCAAGGAGGCAGGCTTCCCCCCTGGTGTGGTCAATGTTGTTCCTGGATTTGGCCCTACTGCCAGGGCTGCCATCGTGTCCCATGAGGATGTGGACAAAGTGGCATTCACAGGCTTCACTGAGGTTGGTCACCTAATCCAGGTTGCTGCCGGGAGCAGCACCTCAAGAGAATAACCCTGGAGCTCGGGGGAAAGAGCCCCAACATCATCATGTCCGACACTGACGTGGACTGGGCTGTGGAGCAGGCCCACTTTGCCCTGTTTTTCAACTAGGGCCAATACTGTTTCACAGGCTCCCGGACCTTCGTGCAGGAGGATGTGTATGATGAATTTGTGGAACGCAGTGCGGCCCGGGCCAAGTCTCGGGTGGTGGGGAACCCCTTCGACAGCCAGACAGAGCAGGGGCCACAGGTGGATAAGACTCAGTTTAAGAAAATCCTCAGCTATATCAAATAAGGACAACAAGGGGCGAAGCTGCTGTATGGCAGGGGCGCCGCCGCAGACTGTGGCTACTTCATCCAGCCCACTGTGTTCAGAGACATAAAAAGATGGCATGACCATTGCCAAGGAGGAGATCTTCGGACCAGTGATGCAGATCCTCAAATTCAAGACCATAGAGGAGGTTGTGGGACGAGCCAATGATTCTAAGTATGGGCTGGCAGCAGCTGTCTTCACAAAGGACCTGGATAAGGCCAGTTACCATATGTATATGCTTTTTCATGTTTAACAGATTTTTTAGTGAGTACTGGAGATGTTTTATTTCACGTATGAAGAGTTTGACTTTTCCATATATCTTTAAAGAGTATTGACTTTGTACTAGTATGAATTTGGATTACTTGCTGGTCACTTTGAACTTTGTTCTTTCTTTCTAAATTGCATTGGCATATTGAATGACTTGGCCTTAGGGTTGAAGGAGTGACATTCTTAAAGAATGGTCTTACTCACATCTCAGGTGGATGTTTTGGGTGTTCAGTTAATCTTCCCTACTCTCCAACCAGATCTACAAAGAATTTGAATTTCTCTGTAATTTCAAATTTCGCAGAAATTTTAGAATTTCTATTTTACATTTCCCCATAACTGTTCTCTGACAGCTTTAGGTCACTTTTCCCAATGAAATACATGCTTCAGTATTCTATGGAAGACCAGGAAGGGAGATGCTTTTTCTAGAGTTTTTATTTTGTACAGCTTCCTTTTTATCCTATGCTTCCCTTCATAACTTGCACAGTTTCTTACAGCCTATTGTCCAAAATCTGATAACAGCTGAATCATATATTTTCCCATTAAAAATCTGTTTTGAAAGGAGGAAGTAATAGTGCTGCACCCTTGACCGAGAGCAGCAGTGCATAATTGACTTACTTGACGTTACACCTTTCTTTGGATATTATCATTTGATTATGCTTCAGCTTCAATTTCCTTTCATCACATACTCGGTAGGAAAATAAATGGAGCTGTGCCTTCTACCACTGGTGCAGTGTTAAGTATTTCATCGCTGACCACTGCAGAGATACTGCATGAGAGAGGGACTCCTATTCTAGTTCCAGAGTGATCCACATGCAGGTTTCCTAGCATGAACTGGCTTCACTGGCACCAGATACCTACAGTACAATCATTTTCATTAGCACCCAGAGCATGTAGCGGCGAACAGCCACAGTTCTCAGGATCTCTCTTTCTGCAAAGACTGCCTCCAGAACACACCTTATCCCAAATAGCTTTCTTGCAAAATGTCTACCTCCTTTGGATCAGGAACACCCTTGAGTATCCTTCTAGCTGCTGGATATATATGTCCTCATTAAGTGGGAAGGAACTAGAAAAAATAACAATAGAGTGGGTTCTTTACCCAATTAGAAAAGAATATATCAGTGCCAGGGTCTTGCCCTAACAGTCAGGTTCCCAGGGAAAGCAGTAAAGATGGCTTTGACAGGATCTAAAAGCTGATAGCTTCTGGTAATTTAATCTCTCTCTCTCTCTCTCTCTCTCTCTCTCTCTCTCTCTCTCT
>JADRCD010126978.1:0-24436 GCA_019843815.1 Montemys delectorum | reverse complement strand
ACCCTGTCAAGAAATTCAAATCCACAAATCTCTTAGTTGTTATCTAGAAAAACTATTGTTTGAACCAACTGGTCTAAAGCTAACAGTACAATTCTAAAACAGTTAGAGAAAACATCTAAAGGCACCTAGAGAACTTTACCTCAAAATATGGCACTCTGATCTATTGATAATTTAATAATAAGGTACTTGGAAAGATGGTGTAAGAATGTTTACTCTGATACTGTGCTGGATGCCCCAAAGAAGAAAAGTAATTGCAATTACTCTTTTCTGTGTATTTTCTTTAACTAATCTCATATTGTCAGGAAGGAAGATTCAATAATAAACGATACTTGAACAGATTTTGACAAAAGTTTTGTCTAGCTCCTATGCAGGTCCATTCAATTCTCCCAGACAATAATTTATTAATCACAGTGTAAGACCTAGACACATCCATCCACCTGAACTCATTTGTTATTCCTCAAATTGTCACATTCTTAATCTTCTCATCCCCTATAAACCAAGTTTATAATAGGCTGGGTGGTAGTTCACACTTGTATATAAGTATATAGAACTTTGTAAGTATAAAGAGTTTATATATATATATATATGTAAGGAGTTTGAGGCCTGCCTGGTCTCAAATACAAACAAACAAACCAAACCCCTAAACAAAACAAAGCACCTTAAAACAAAAACCAATTGCATAAATACAAAAGAGTTTACAGATATCTATATCCCATTTGATTAGTAGAGCAACTAATTGCAATTCTTTGGTTCTCTTACAATATGTGGTAAAATTAATGAATCTACTGTCAACTCATTTAATAAAATTTTCAAGGGCATCTTACAGAAACAACACTGTATTTTTATTGCCAGCCATATTATTTCAGACATAGTCCAAATGCAGCTCAACTACTATCTTTACAACGAAACTCTAACTTAGAAAAACATTAGGCTGGGAATATTTTATTTATTTATTATACAATTTCTGAGGACCATCTTATCAACTAATATATCAGAGAATAGAAAGCACAATACAAATTATTTCTAAACATGAAAGAATTACTTATAACTTTATAAGTCAAATCCTATTAATGGAATGATCACACTTTTCTACAAAGAAACTATATCATTCTTTGATTTTATAAATTTCCTTGTGATCTCCCACAGTCTACTGTCCTAAAATCAGTTAGAAATATATTTCTAATACTTCTTTTACGTCTTTTTAAAAGTAGATGCACTGAATTTAGAAGGCCCAAAGTAACCTACTGGTAACCTACTAGTAACCTACTAGTATATGTAAAACCTACTAGGACTTTACTGTTATCTCTATTTAAAAAAATTAAAATGCGAGCTGGAGAGATGGCTGAGCAGGTGAGAGTATTGACTGCTCTTCCAGAGGTCCTGAGTTCAATTCCCAGCAAATCACATGGTGGCTCACAACCATCTGTAATGGGATCCGATGCCCCCTTCTGGCTGTCTGATATATGTGTGCGTGCGTGTGTGTGTGTGTGTGTGTGTGTGTGTGTGTGTGTGTATACATATATATACATATGTGTGTGTATATATATATATATAGAGAGAGAGAGAGAATGTATTAAATAAATCTTAAAAAACATAATTAAAAACTTTTAAATGTTTATGTGTATGTGTGATTTGTCTGTATGTCTGTCTGTGCACAGTGACCAAGGAGGCTAGAATAGGATACTAGATCTCTAAACTGGAATTATGAATGTTTGTGAGCTGCCATGTGGGAGCTGGGAACCAAACTTGGGTCTTCTGGAAGAGCAGCATTGCTTTTAACGAATGAGCCATCTCTCCAGTCTTCTGCACTCTTTCCTTAGAACAGAATACATTTCTAAGAAAGTCAAGATAGTCTTTGAGAGTGCTATGTTAGGAACAGTGTCTAAACGTACTGGTGAGAAACCAATATTTGGAGAACCTCATTTTTATTTTTTAATGATAATTCCTCAATTGCAGTATTTTGAAATACTAGTCACAAAGACTTTTTGATGAGTTATTCAAATGTCAAAGATGTAAATCTTTAAAATAAAAGTAAGAGTCCTTAAAATTTCAAAATTTTCCAAATGTCTACTATGTTTATATATTTATTGTCAGCATTTATTTGTATCTTGTGAAAATATTACTTGTAAAACTTACCGTAAAAATAATAACCGCCGGGCGGTGGTGGTGCACGCCTTTGATCCCAGCACTTGGGAGGCAGAGACAGGCGGATTTCTGAGTTTGAGGCCAGCCTGGTCTACAGAGTGAGTTCCAGGACAGCCAGGGCCACACAGAGAAACCCTGTCTCGAAAATAAAAACAAAAACAAAAACAAAAAAAAAAAATAAGAATAATCACCCCAAATATAAAGCATATTTTTTGCTATTTTTTAACTTAAGCTTATGAAATAAGTCGCTGCCTTCAAAATTTACACAAAATCATCCAAAATTATTAGAAAACACTAACAGAAGCTCGCACTTAGTGTTTATCTCAGTAGCAGAGTGCTTGCCTATCACATATAAGGCCCTGGGTTTGATCTCCACCAACACAAAAAAATAAGCACTATTTATTTTTTTTTTTTTTTTGATTTTTCGAGACAGAGTTTCTCTGTGTAGCCCTGGCTGTCTTGGAACTCTCTCTGTAGACCAGGCTGACCTTGAACTCAGAAATCAGCCTGCCTCTGCCTCCCAAGTGCTGGGATTAAAGGAGCGCACTACCACTGCCCGACTAGCTCCTTACTTAAAACAAAAAAAGAGTAACAAAAAAGTATGTTCTTAAAATCACAGCAAATACTTCTATTTGCAGGGAGTAGAGGAGTTTGTGAGTAAATGTGTGTTGTTTAACTGAGCATGTATATCAAATACAAATGCCTGAGACTAACGAGACTGGTAAAGTGTTTCTGGATCAGGCTCCGTGAAACTGCATGTATAGATGTTGAGATTGTTTGTAGAAATGCTAGTTGAAGCTTCCTACTAGATGCTTTGTAAGCTGAGACTTCTCTATAGTAAACCTGCTTCCTCATACAGCAGTGTACAACATATCCACCTCCTCAGTTCAGACCTATTAAAAAATGTTACATGTTTCCTGGTGGGCTGTTGGTGTGTCTCCACCACCTAACCCCAGCTTTTCTGTATGTGTGTCTGATGTTTTATCATTCACTGCCCTGTTGCCCAAGACTGTGCACATTGTGCACAGACACACATGCAAACAGAACACCCATACACAGGAAATAAAAATTAAAAAAAAATTAAAGCAGAAAGAAAGATGAGGAAGAGACAAATCAAATAGAAAGAGCGGGCCAGTAGAGCAGGATGTTTCTTGTACTGCCAATATAGCTCCTCATCTCAATTACAGTAGCTACTAATTAGTTTAAGATGAAAATGATCTAGCACTTTACCATTCTTAAATTATCTTCAACTTCTTTGGTCCTGGGAAGAAAATATATAATATTGGGCACATGCTTTTATGAATTCTATACAGATGAATGATATTTACAATTTTACTAAGAGGTTTCTCCACACATATTACCTCTCTTTCAAATGAGGTTTAAGTGATTTCTATCTCCATAAATTTGAGAAAATAGATTGAAATTATGTGCAAGTAAGTGTGTATTTATGCACAGATCCTAGAAATGTCTGTTAGACTGCAATATAGAGCATGAGAGAAGCTATATAATATGTATTTTCCAAATTTTTCAAAGTAGCTCTTTTTTTAAATTAGATATTTTCTTTATTTACATTTCAAATGTTATCCCCTTTCCTGGTTTCCCCTCCAAAACCGTCTATCCCCTCTGCCTTCCACTGATCACCAACCCAACCCACTCCTGCTTTCCTGTCCTGGCATTCCTCTACGCTGGGGCATGTATGGAAGGCTTAGATTTGAAGCTGCAGGAAGCCTGGAGATGGGGTAATAGGAAATATATATCTTTTCCACACTTGCTTTACCCTAATTCGGATGAAACTGGAGTCTCTGGTGACATAAATGTCACACACAAATGACAACTCTAAATTTGTGTAACTTCCTATAACTTTCCACCTGCTGCAATATAGAGTACAGCTATAGAGTGTATAGATTTCTGCTGGGTCAGACTGCTAGCTGCTCTGTTCCCATGAAGATACCATATACTGACCCATCCTAGAAGACAAAAAACAAAACAAAACAAAAAAACAGTAGTGTTAGTTCTTGTGATTTTAAATAATATAGGTTCTTTTGTCAAAGCAAAGAAATCCAAGAAGGAAGCATTAAGAAACAACCTCGATTGGATGGAAGACAATATAGTTTTGGTGCAGGAGTATGTAGTTCCTGTCACTGGTAATGCATTTAAGTGTATTAGGAGTCCATCTTGTGTTGGGCTGAGTCCCATCAAAATGTCCTTAGGAACATTATTTTTTAAGCCTTAAATAGGCTAACACCAACTCTATTTTACTGACATACTCTTTTGACTTCCTCTGGCACCAGGCATACACTTGATACACAGACATACAGGCAGCCAAAACACCCATAAACATAAAATAAATATATAAATGAAATTAAAATAAACTGAAGATATACAAATGATTTTAAACTATTCACACCCTAACCAAAGCTATTTTCTTCCTTGAAACATTAGTATATTGTAAAGGTACAATCAGGCTAAAAATGGAAAAAACAATATTTCAATGCTGAAAAAAATGACATTTGATTAAAAGTTCAGATACCTATTTTAAAGATCCCCCCAAAGTCAGATAACTATCCCAGGATTTGTGGGGAGCAGTGCAAGGAGGAGAATAGTACAGTACCACAAAATGACTATAATATATTGAGATTCTTGGTTAAAACTACTACAGTGTGTTCAATAGTCAATTATCTGAGGTTTCCAAGCTCATTCCATTGTAACAATCTAAGGTAAATAATCCTAATTTTAATTTATAGTCACAATGCGAAACTGAATCTTTTGGGGGTGGGGTGTGTTTCCAGACAGGGTTTCTCAGTATAGGCCTGGCTATCCTGGAACTCACTCTATAGACCAGGCTGGCCTTGAACTCAGAAATCCGCCTGCCTCTGCCTCCCAAGTGCTGGGATTAAAGGCATACACCACCACTGCCCTGCCGGAAAAATGAATCTTAAGAATATATATTTCACATTTTGCTTTTACTGCAACTTCTTAAGAGATCAAGCTGGTTCTTCCTTCTTTACCTGAGTTAGTAAAGTAAACATATAGGACATTTTGTTGGCTTTGCCTTTAGATCTTAATCAGGGTCCTATTTACTGAAATTTGTAAACATCTGATGAAAACATCATTATGTGAATGAAATTCTTCTGCAGACACAAACAGGAATTACCTACTAGCAGTATGTTTAACTGAAGACAAACTGCTATCAGAAATAATATGAAACTCTACACAAACATATCCAATCTGCGAACACAATACTTAAGAAGAACAGATGTAAGAACCTAGATAAGAACAACACTGTTGGAAGCTTTCAATTGGACTTTTCATTATACCAATCCTATCTACTGAACAGTTTAATTTTGCCAGAAACAACCAATCCTATGCATTCCCACACCATGCCCTCACCCTAAGTAACTCAGAGCTACAGAAATATAAATAAAATTCAGCTTTCCTAAGAGATCACTTAATACAGTTGATGGATCAAAATGCTGTAAGTATTTTGTAATTCACAATTTTAACAGGAATTTTAAAAATGATTCAGAGATTACTTTATTTAAAGACTGTAACCTGAGTCTCCCAAAGTGCCTAATGGTACATAATAACTTTATTAGTAGTATCTTTCATAACTTGGATATAGCCTTACAAAATACATAAATAACTAGAAATGAACACATCTTTACAAGGTGACAAAGTTTTTTGTTCTTGCTACCCATATCTGCATATCACCTTTCATTCTAAATATGTAACGTTTACAGTTGTAAAAGTCTAAATAGAATGGTAGTTAAGTTCTAAAATCAAGGAAAGAGAAGCTGGCAATCCAGCTAAGTACTTATGAATACCCTCAGAAAATGAATAAATACACCAACAAAAGGAAAGCAAGAAGAAGGTTCCTGGACAAAGCAAAGCTCAGTAACAGGAAAGCAGAATAAAATACAGATTACAAACCTCAGAGACATCAGAAAAAAGATGAGGCCATCTGCGTACTGACTGGAAATTTTCTAACAGCTAAATTTCAGAGAGAAGGCTGCAAATCAGTAAGAAGTTGTGATCCTTACAAAGTTTCCTGGAATTTAGGATGAAAGCCAACTTTGGTTTGAGGAGTTTATTTACTTCTGTGGGAGGTGGCAAAGGAAGCATTAGAGGACCTAAAAAGAGTTAGTTTGGAAGCAGCACTCTAGTGGACTGGCCTCTGTTACTGTGACACTTCATGTCTGTCTACTACTTTTCTCTAAAAATCTAAATTTCCTTGGCAACGTCAATTTGAACATCTCTCTTCCCCCAAATATCACTTGACATAGTATTATATTCTTTCCTTGTCTTAGAAAATTTCTTTCTTCCTTCCCCTAATGTCTATTTACAATAAACAATAACGACAATTACACTTCTTAGGACAATTCACAAATGTTAATTACATATATTTGATATTTTCAAACTGGGTCTCACTATGTAGCAGCACTGGCTAGCCTAGAAACAGGGTGGCCTAAAACTCACACAGAGATATCCCTTCTTAAGCCTCCTGCTCAGTTTAACTGAAACTTTAGTTTTAGATCTTTGAATAGTTTAAGAGATATAATCTAGGTATTTGTTATGAATCACTGGGTTTCTCCTTAAGAAAACGACTACAATTTTAAATTTCCAAGTTTTAAAGATCTGTACAAAACATATGTAAGGCATAAGAAAATGTTTTCTGTGGAAAGTTTATTTAGGAGTAGAAAATTCTCATTATTTAGAGATTCTCATAGGTATAAAAAATTTATATGTCAGCAGCAAACAGCAATATCCAGCAAAAAGAACCACCAGATGTGGGAAGTACCTACAATCAACATTATTACCTAGAAGAGATAAATTCTCATTCAAGAACTACTTTGTAGATCACAAAAGAAAAAATATTACAGTATAAGGAAAGAAAAGTTCTGGCATAAGTACAAGAGACAGAGAAGGAAGAGGTTTATGATGGTATGAACGGGGTTTTATTTCATTTCTGTTTTAATTACAGTTTCCACTGCTGTGACCAGACACCATGATCAAGGCAACTCTTACAAAGGGCAGCATTTAATTGGGGCTGGCTTACGGGTTCAGAGGTTCAGTCCATTATCATCAAGACAGGAAAACAGGCAGCATCCAGGCAGACATGGTACCAAAGGAGCTAAAATCTTACATCTTCATTCAAAGAAAGCCAGGAGCAGACTATTGTTTTCCAGGCAGCTAGGAAGAGGGTACCACCCAACAGTGACTACTTCCTCCAACAAGGCCACATCTTCTCCAACAAGGCTGTGGCACTAATAGTGCCATTCTCTTGGCCACAAGTATACAAACCACCACAACATTTCAGTAGAAGAGTCATTATTACAAAAGTGATATTAAATTCCTAGAATGGTCTACTGGTTTACCTATATACTAGAGTATTTCCAGTGAACAGAATAGATACATTTTCAAGTATAGCTGATAAATATATTGGAAGCAAATCAGCTAGGAAAGAAGTACAGTTTGAAAATCTAATTAATAGAATAACACATTCCAGGTGTTGTCAACTTAGTTTTGCACAGTCCCCAAAAGTTAGGTGTAATGATCCGGACTGAGGAAGTGGCTCAGTGGCAGAGTACTTTCCTAGCAAGGAAAAAGAAGGCTTGGGTTCAATCCTCACCACTGCAAACACATTTTTAGAAGGAAAGGAAAATAACAAATTTTCATCTTTTCATTGTGGCACATGGCTTAAGGAGAGGTGGCTCTGGATTCTGACTCACAAAAGTTAGCTAGTTATATTGCTAACTTCATTGCTCAGTTCTTATTAAAGAAAAAGTCTGTTCTTGGAAAAAAAGAATGTTTCCTGTAAGTAAGGATTTTAGGACAAGATATGGGATAAACAAAAGCAAAGAAAACATGTTCTTGGGAAACATTTACATCTATTTTTTTTTCAGAATGACACCTGAGGAAAACATTTTTTTGTTACTTGACTCAATTTCATTATCTCTAAAAGAGGTAATAGTAACTAAAGACTATAGTAGGATTAACTCAATAGCCAGAGATAACCTTTTATGACTCTAAATTGTTCATGTGAAAAAAGGATGAGTTTTTGCAGATGTTAAAAAGCTACAATGATGTAAAACTTGAAAAACTAGGCCAGCACAGATTTAACTTTTGCAATGCCTCCTGTTAGATGGTAAATGAGGGCCAATCATGGAGCCGTTAGAGGCTGTCGTCCAAAACATACATTGTTTTAGAACTGTCTGATATCTTAGCAGCAAAATTAGTAATTATTTTCTCCCTTTATGGTAGATAGTATACAGTTACTTGTGTATGCCATTGTTTCTACACTCCCTTCCCTTCTCCAAAGCTTTGTTTTTAAACTTCCTGTTCACTACTGAGAGAAAATAGTCATCTACCCCCACCTGCTTCTTTGTGAGACTTCTTTGTACTCCTGGATGGTCTGAACTCATTAAGTAGACCAAACAGGCTGCCCTATACCTTAACAGAGCTCTATCTGCCTCTGTCCTCTAAGTGCTGCTGGGATTAAAGTGTGTATACTGGTCTAATTATTCTTTCTTTAAAAAAAAAAAAGGTTTATTTTTATGTTATGTTTCAAGTATTTGCCTGCAGGTATGTATATGCACCACACATATGCCTGGTAGTTAGAGAGGCCAGAAGAGGACAAAGAATCACCTAAAACCAGAAGTACAGACAACTTTGAGCCATCATGTAGGTGCTAGGAACCAAGCCTAGTGGTACTCTGCAGCCTGTTTGGTCTACTTAATGAGTTCAGACCATCCTGGACCTTAACCTGCACTACAGAGCAATTGTGATAAAAACTGCATGGTATTGGTACAGTGACAGGCAGGTAGATCAATGGAACAGAATTGAAGACCCAGAAATGAACCCATGCACCTCTGGTCACTTGATCTTTGTTTGACAAAGGAGCTAAAACCATACAGTGGAAAAAAGACAGCATTTTCAACAGATGGTGCTGGCTCAACTGGCGATTAACATGTAGAAAAATGCAAATCGACCCCTTATCTCCTTGTACAAAGCTCAAGTCCAAGTGGATCAGGGACCTCCACATCAAACCAGATACATTGAAACTAATAGAAAAGTGGGGAAGAGCCTTGAGCACATGGACACAGGGGAAAATTTCCTGAGGAGAACACCAATAGCTTAATGCTCTAAGATCGAGAATTGACAAATGGGACCTCATAAATTGAGTCAAGTAACAAAAAAATGAATTATACACAGGATTCTTATAAAATATTTAAAAATATTGTATCTAGAGACAATCCTACTTGAAAGATTTTTTAAATTAGAGGATGAAATAATTCCTAATGGTATACTGCTATACTCATAGAGCAGAGCCTAGTCTAATCAATCATCATCAGAAAGGTGTCATCCAGCAACTGATGGGAGCAGATATAGATATTCACAGCTAAACAATAGGCAGAGCTCAGAGAATTCTGTGCAAGAGGAGGAGGAGGAAGGATTACAGGGCTCAAAGGGGTAGAGGACACAGCAAAAACACAGCCCACAGAATCAACTAAGCAGGGCTCATAGGGGCTCCCAGAGACAGGGGTAAAAATTAGGAAGCCTGTATAGGTCTGATCTAGGTCCTCTACATATGTTATGGTTGTCAAGCTTGGTGTTCTTGTGAGACTTCTAACAGTACAGGCACTGTCTCTGACTCTTTTGCCTGCTTTTGGGATCTTTTTCCCCCTACTGTGTTGTCTTGTCCAGTCTTGATAGAAGTATATATGCCTAGTCTTATTGTAATTTGCTATGCCATATCACAAGAGGAAGCCTACATTTGACACTGCCTGGAGGTCCAGGAACCAGAGGCTAGACAGCCCAGAGACCTAGGACAGAGCCAAACACAATCAGCAAATAAAATACAATATAAAATTTTTTTACAAAGTCAATGAAATGATGCCTAATGATACTCTGCTATACTTATAGACTAGAGCATAGAAAATAGATTTTTTCCCATACAGCATATTCTAATTATAGTTTCTCCTTCCTTGACCACTTCCCCACCCCAGGTTCATTTCTATCTACCCTTGCATTTGGACCCCTTCCTGTCTCCTTAGACAACAAACAGGTATCTAAGGAATATAATAAAATATGATCTACTAAGACAAAGCAAAAACAATCAGAATAGGATAAAATAAACAAACAGAAGGAAAACAGGCAAAGTAAAAGCACAAGAAACACATATGGATGGAGAGACACAAACAAGAATCCCATAAAAACCACAAAACCAGAAGCTGTAATATGTACCCATTCGGCCTGTAATGTTAAAAATAAAAAGGGCTCTGATATGACATTATGAGACAAAGAACCTCCAAAAATGCTTTTGAGGCCATTTTCTGTTGGCCATGCACTGCTGTGAATGTAGCCTACCTTTAAGAGTAGTTTGTTTCCTCAGTGAGACTCTGCTGTCAAAGGTCTAAGACCCAGTGTGCTGGAATGAATTCTTGTGTCTCAGACAGTAAGACTTCAACTGACTCTAGGGTGAGGGTCTCTGTTCAATTGCCATGTCCTCCTCATTTCCTCTCTATGTCCTGCATCAGGCTTTGATTCTGCTTTGCTCTAAGCATTCCTTCCTCTTTGATATAACAGGATCACTTCTGAAATTGCGATCTCATAGACTACTGTCAAACAAGATAGCTAAGATAATTTTGTCACTGCTAGTCCCAAGACATTAAGGTGAGGGAAGATTTAATTCATGTTATTTTCTTTGGATAGGAAAAGTGTCAGGAAACATGGAGAAAAAAAAGCAACAAAAGATATATATCCTAACCTCATACTACTAAATAATTATAAAGTTTGTCTTAAAACAGTTAATTTTGAGCTGATGATGATATTAAGTTTAATTCTCTGAACCCACATGATAGAGAGAACAAACTCCCACAAACTGTCCTCTGACCTCCACATGCACTGCTGTTTACACACACAAATGTAACAAAAATGGTTAATTTTGTATTGTGTGAATTTCAAGACAGACAGACAGACACACATACACACATCCCCAGCTAACAAGATAAATTTACAAATATTGCTTATTTCCTTTATTAGATATTTTATTTACATTTCAAATGTTATCCCCTTTCCTCGTTTCCCCTCTGAAAACCCCCCTATCTCCTGGCCCCTCCCTCTGCTCACCAACCCACCCTCTCCTGCTTCCTAGCCCTGGTATTCCTCTACACTGGGGCATCGATCCTTCATAGGGCCAAGGGCCCCTTCTCCCATTGATGTTCAACAAGGCTATCCTCTGCTACATATGCAGCTGGAGCCATCAGTCCCACTATGTGTACTCTTTGGTTGGTGGTCTAGTCCCTGGAAGCTCTGAGGGTACTAGTTAGTTTATATTGTTGTTTGTCCTAAGGGGCTGCAAATCCTTCAGGTCCTTTGGTCCTTTCTCTAACTCCTTCATTGGGGACCCTGTGCTCAGTCCAATGGATGGCTGTGAGCCTCTACTTCTGTATGAGTCAGGTATTGTCAGAGCCTCTCAGGAGATAGCTATATCAGGCTCCTGTCAGCCAGCACTTCATTAACCTGTATTAATTGGTCTCATACTATATACAAGATACTGGAAACAGTGATGGATTTTACAGTGTCCGTCTTAAAATAGCTTATTGTGGGAGAGACTGAACATTAATTGAATGCTTGCAAAAAAAAAAAAAAAAAAAAAAAAAAAGGTAAATGTCAACAGTGAAAGCTGATACAACCAACAACAGACAATAGTCACATAATGAAACCTGATCTTATTAGTCCTCCAATCCTACTTTGGTAATGGTTTCATGCCAATCTGAAAACATTTAAACTATTCTGCAAGGTCTGACACATAGTTTAGTTCTCTCCTGTCTAATCTCATATCTTACCTTATACCTTAACTACCTCACCTTTTTTATTTTTTTGTTACAACCCATTAGGCTTCTTCCCATTTCAGGCAAGTCCTTCCTGTCCCAGAGCTTCTGTTCTACTGTTTCTCTTAGCACAGAAAATTCCCATCACTTCTATAGCTACCTGTAACCATTCTTCAGATCTTATCAGATATCACTTTCTTTTCTTCACTCTCACTGGTAGATTCTTATGTTTCCCAGAATAGTGCTGAACTTACTAGGAAGCGGAGAATGACACTGGATTCCTGCTAATCCTTCTAATTCCATTTTGAGTGGTGGGATTACAGGTATGTGCCACTATACTTAGCTTTCCTCTCAAAGGACAAATCAAGTCAAAAGATTAATAACATGTTCTATAAAATTTTGTGTGCTAGGCAGGGGAGGGGGTGTTAACACAGGGCATCTCTGTGTAGCCCTGGCTGTCCTGGAACTCACTCTGTAGACCAGGTTGACCTCAAACTCACAAAGATCCACCTGCCTCTGCCTCCATAGTGCTGCAATTAAAGGTGTGTACCATCACTGCCTAGCTCGTTTATAAAATCTTCCTTACAGAGAATTAACAACAAACAAAGCAAAGCACAAAGTCTCACCAAATTTCTTAAGAACTTGTTTTTTTATTTTTATTTTTTTTTAAAAAACAAACCTTTTGATTAAAGAGCTACAGAGATGGCTCTGACATTAAGAGAGCAGACTGCTCTTGAAGGACCTGAGTTCTTCTTTCAACTACCTGCAAGCTCAACCTCCAGGGAACTCCATATCTCTAGTCTCTGTGGTCACCTGCACAGATGCTCACATAACCACATGGAACACTAACTGAAATAAAAAGAAACCCCTTCTGATTATTTTCGGAAAAACGAGGCAGTGGTTATGACAACAGCAACATTGTCTAGTGACTTTTTAAACATATTTACTCATGACTGTTACTGTTAAATGATTTACATAGATTTTAAACAGTTTTATCCCAAGAGTTGTTCAAATTGTTCATATTCAGCTGATTAAACAGTTGATTAAAAATGCTAGCTAAGGCTCTTTCTATTTAAAAAGTCAGGAACTAGGCTAGAAATAATCCTTAATATAATGCTGTTTTTATGAAGAAAAGCAGATTAGGTTTATATTACTTTGACTTACAGGAAATGGAAAACAAGACTAGTATGTTTGCTTTTAGTGGATTTTATCTTAAATCCAGAATGCTTATGAGCACAAAATATTTGTTCATGGTAGGGTGTCAACCCTAGTAAAATCTAAGCATTATTTCTATTTAGTTACAGCTCTTATTTGCTCCTATGATTCTAAACATGGTGGTGTGGAATAAGGAAGAAAAACAATAGGCTGAAATGACTTCTACAGTGGGACAGGAAAGAAAACTATGTTTTCTCATTAAATTCCAAATAAGCCAAAGAGGCTACCATGACCGTAAAACTGATCGTTTTACTGAAGCACTGCACAGAGATTTCTGTTCGTCTGCCATATTTGTTTATAGCCAACACCTGCCATTTTTCCATTCTTTTAAAAATGTTTTCAAAGATTTATTCACTTTCTTATATATGTGTTTTTCCTATATTATGTATACATTATGTATGTATTCAGTGACTTGGGGAGATCAGATCCCCTGGAATTATGGACTTAAGGATTGTTCTAAGTTATGGATCAATGAGAACCCCCTTGTGGGTGCTGAGAATTGAATCCAGGTCTTCTGAAAAACCAAGTACTTTAAATTCTGGGCCAGCACCTTCTCCCACTCTTCTGCTATACTCTTTGGACCTTGTTCAGGCTTGTCAGATAAGGCCTGATGTATTTTCTACATGGACAGATACTATGCACAAAGACCCTGTGAGATGGACATTAAATTCCCATGTAAAAACTGTAGCTATGTGAAAGGAAAGAATAAAAAATATTAAGAACAAAGGACAACACATTGTAATGTGTGAGCTCACCAATTACTTTTAGAAAAATAATCCCCAAATCTGTGTGGTACCCCATTCTTCCCAGTATCCTAACCCTCAGGAGGCTGAGGCAGGAAATCATTGTGAGTTGAAAACAAATCTGAACTGGAGAGAAGGTTGTCAATAAAGTGCTTACCTCACAAGCATGAGGATCTGAGTTTGATCCCCAGAAACCACATAAAGGTTCCAAGAATGTAGCATTTATTTAACATCCCAGTGCTGAAAAGTCATAAAAATATCCCTGGTGTATACTGGCTGGCTGGTCTTGCCTAACTGTGAGCTTCAGGATAAGAAATCCTGTACCCAACAGGGTGGATAGCATTCATGAAGGTAACCCCCCCTGAAAATCTTTTTACACACACACATTAATAAAGACACACTTTCTTGTTCTAGAGCTGACAAATAGACCCTAATAAGATTTTTAATGGAATAAAAATTACTATTTGTTTATTTCTTTTATAAGATTTTTTTCAATGAAATTGTGACTTTCTTAGCAAAGTCTTTCTACTGTCCTTAGCTAACTATAGTCTTGCTACTAAGAAAATGCCAGGTTATAACCCAAGTACGACATGTCCCCATTTTCTTTAGGCTCTCATCTTGCTTTGGTCCGTCTCAGAGTACATGAGCAGGGTCTGAATTCTATGACCTCTACTTGAGTTCAGAGGGTACCTACAATTTTGGGGATACTTGGCTATCTAGGAACTCTTAGCCTTTTCTTTTACTTACTCGCATTTAGCCATTCTGCAAAGCTATCAGCAGACAAATAAGAGCAAACCTGAAGCAACGCTTGATCTCTTCATTCTTTCTACATATACTCTATGTCTCATTGACCCACTGTAGTTAGGGCTATACCAGTTCCTGCCACACACAGGTTTTTAACATTATGGGTCTGACCAAATATCCAAATAAGACTCAAGTGGGTTCTTTGGGAAGTCACTTGTGTTGAATTGGTGTTTTGTTGCAGCAAACACATGAAGGACTGATTTCCTGAAGTAGACACAGGTGAAAAACTAAGGTAGATTCATGAACGTTTTGCTGAAGCAGACACGGGTGAAAGGATGTTCTGCTAAAGCAAGCACATGAAAGGACATGTGATAAAGACACGCATGTATGGATTTGCCTTACATTGCATAGTTAAGCTGTATTTGTCAGGATCCATAGAGAGAAAAAGCACCAAAAAACTTCTGGTGGTGTGCTGCAGTTTCTTGCCATTTTCACAGACTTGGGCTGATTTGCAGAGTGATGTCAGCTAAGAGACACTCATGTGTTGAGGCAAGACACATGCTGAGACAAGACCTTTGAAGGACGTGTGATGTTTGGAGGGTATAAATAGGACTCTAAGGACAGTGACAGAGGCTGAGCTGGGCTTGCTTACAGAGCTAGCTGTGTAACGCTTGTTGGTCTTCATTGGTCTTCACTTACTGAGAGGCATAGCCTAGAACTTCTGACATTCCTCCCTTTTCTCTCCTGCTGACTGGAGCCGAAGCTGATGTCTGTCTGCTAGGTAGTGCCACTGCTGATTCGTGTTTACTATCCCAACTCTATGGAACTGAACTGCTGCTGTTATCTGTGAGGTGTTTGTAAATAGATCAAGCTGCTGCTACTAAACTATAAACTGAACTGCCGATTTCCAGACAACACAGATGGGAGTTGCTACAAAGAACCTTTCTAAACAGCTCCACTTCCCCCATATCCTTTCTTTCCCACTACCTCTGGTGGGTGGTGGGCTAAACGGGAGATTAAAGTGTATAAGAACCATCATTAAAAATAAGACTTTGAAAAATTAAAGTTATATAGAACCTAAATGAAAGAGTCATATAAAAATACATTTGCAGCATATAGCTAAATAAACACAGAGGAAGAAAGGAAAAAGGATTGCTAAAAGGAAGACGTTGAGTAGGGGCCAGGGTTAGTTTACAATTCCCAGGAAACTAATAAATATGTATCCAAGTCTTAGGTGATTATGGCATCTCATCTAGAATTTTTTAATCAAATGAATTCTAAAATTTGTAAAGTTCACGTGTTACAGTACACAGCTTGACTTACATGCTATGACAAGGGACTTTTATGTTTGGCCAAATAATGTGCTTTGCTTCAGGACTAGTTTAACTATACCTGACTTTTATCATCCATTCTAACTATTCTTTTCATGAGGAGCTCCTATTAAAAGGGTCCTAATCCCACCACACTAGTCTCCTGTCTTATTTCCTCTATAAGTATCTCAGTTTATTTTCAACTGATATTTTCTTGGACTGAATTACCTACATGAGTCTCCATAAAAGTAAACTTAAGGTCAACAAATGCTAAATTCAGCAAGTTAATTAAAAGCCCAGATAACAAATGGAAACTATAAATATGCAAAGTGCATACAGTAGCCTCCCCCAAGGTAATCACAACTAGTAATTCTGGGAGATCTGTTGTCTTATTCTCTCAGCGCACAACTGGAATCTGCAGAACCTAAATACACAGTATGAGCAGATAAAAACTCTGGATATATTAATGGAAGGACAGATGGATGGAAGTTTTATAGTTAATATGGCTTACTTGTTTGACTAAACAAATCTCAGTATCATTTGGAGTCAATCTGTGACCATTCTAGGTCTATCTAAGAGAAAAAAATTTTGATCAAAGCTCTGTTATGAAGAGTTGTAAGTGCATGTATAGGCCAGAAGTTCATGTTGGGAGTCTTCTTCAGTAGCTTTTTGACCTTATTTCACTTATTTCAGTATCTCACTGAACCTGAAACTAACCAATTGTCTACACTTAGCCAACAAGTCCCAGAGTTCTATTTTAATCTTCCCAGTACTAGGATTATAAAAAGATTCTTAACATGGGTGGTGTAGATGCAACTTCAAGCCCTCATGCTTGCATGACAAGCACTTTACCAACTGATCCATCTCTTCCCAGCTCTGTCTCGTCTTTTAATGGATATATAACTTAATATTCAATATTCAAATATCACAAGTATTCTGACATTTATCAGAATGACCTTCTTTAAGAGAGCATGGTAATTATGATGTTTCAGAGAACACATGTAATATATGACAAAATAAAGGAACATGCAGACTAAGTATATGGGTTCTTGAGCCAAATGTCTAGGTTCAAGTACTGAGTTTCTTACTTACTAGCTATCTGAACTGCAGCTAGTTCACAGACCCCATAATATCTCAGCTTCCTCACAATCTAGATGGAAATGGTGTGTCTAGAGAGATGGCTCAGCGATGAAGAACACTTGCTGCTCTCACAGAGGACTTGGGTTTGGTTCCCAGCATCCACATTGCAGCTCACAACCACCTTCAATCTCAGTTTCAGGATATACAATGCCCTCTTCTGACCTCCACAAACATTGCATACACATGGTACGCTAACATACATACAGACAAATATACATATAAAATTTCAATAAAAATAGTGACAACTTACAATGAGCACAGTATCTTTTCATATAGTAAACAATAAGAAAATGATCATTATTGTCATACAGCATAATAAAAACATTATTTACCAATGACCAGTTGCTCATGATACAAATTAAAAAAATTAATCTCCATGTAAAATGCAATTCCAATACAAATAAATCTTCAATCATCTACTATGCTTTAAACTCATTTGGTATGAATGAATTCAATGTGAATATTTTTCTAACAAGAGAGATACAAAGATTCTTGTGAAATGGAAGAGAAAATAGTAAGGCTGTAAAATCAAAATGACCAAACATTTTGTTATTCTATACTAATCAGATGACAAGTTATTAGTTTTGTATATTTATGTATGTGTGCAGGAGAACATATACATATGTGTACATATCTGTGGAAACCAGAGGTCAATCTCAGATGTCATTCTCAGGAAACAATGTATCTGGGTTTTTGAAACAGGATCTCTCACTGGGATCTTGGACTTGCTGATTAGGCAAGGTTGGATGGAAAGTTCCAGGAATTCTTACCTGTCTCTGAGCCTCCCCCAAAACTGGAATTACTAGCACATGTCATCAAACTCAGCTTTATATATTGGTGAAAATGGAACTTAGTCCCTTCCTCATGCTTGCTGGACAAGCACTTTACTTACTGAGCTATGTGTCCAATGCTTTCCATGAGCATACAAACAAAGGCAGAATGATATATTTTGATTTCACTGAACAGCCATGAAACATTCAAAATGCAATCAAAAGGAAAAGGCTCCTCAAACGTTATAATGATTCCGCTCATGGTTGTGTGCAGTCATAAACTGGAGGGCTCTTGGTAGGCAACAGGCTACTAGAAACAGAAATAAACAGCAAGTATAATCAAATGAACACACTCTGGAATTCTACATAGCTCTGCAATGCTTGCCATTCAGGGAAGGCGGAGTGTTGAGACTAAGAGGGAAGTAAGTATCTACACAGGCAGGCAATAGGAAGAAACCTCCCATCCTGTTTTGGAAACACCCTAACTAACAGGAAGAAGGCAGTTAGAGTAGTGAATTGCTCTGAAGAGGGGCACAGGTTTAGAACTAGAAATAATTGACCTCAGACATTTTACTTTACCCTATGATTTTTCCCAAATCAAATCAAATAATCTGTGCACATAGCCTTGTATTTGTGAAAACTTACAAATCAAAGGTGTGTTCCTTTCTATTGAAACACAAATTTAAAGAACATGGAATATGTAAGGGAAAATGATAAGCATCATTCTCTTGCTGAATTAAGAAGGCTATTTCATCAGAAAGAAAAATCAACTTTGAATCTCAGTTTTCCTGTCCATAAAATGTAGGAGCCAAATGAGAAGGTCCTCGAGGGCATCAATTATTCAGATATACAAAAAAAAAAGTTAGGATCCTGGAGAATGAATATTTATAATGCTCAAATGAATATAAGCAGTTAAGCAGTACTTAAAGGAATGTCAAGTGTTTAAGATAAAAGATTGAGGTTATGAACAATGTTAGGTCTTGGTAAACACATTTGTTTGCCTCTCCTCAGTGTCATCACTATGCTTAAACTTACCCCATCCACTGTGTCCTCACTGTTGATGATAACCCTCAATCTCAAGAGAGGCTCAAATGTGTCTTTTGGGAGCCCATAGCCTTAAGTCAGCCAGGTCAAAACTAAGCCTCACTTGGTATTTCAGCATTGAGCCCTCCTGAAATGCCTCTTCTATAAGGCTCTTGTGTTGGATTTTAATACCTAGAGCAACAAAACTAAATCAAGAATTCCTCCAGAATTTGTTATGAGCAATGTGTCCCATACATGCATTGAATCATTATTACAACCTAAAGCTTAAAAAACAATCTTTGCAATTGGATGTCCCAGGGTGAGATGGTACCCAAGGGGGACTCCCCTTCTTAGAAGGGGAGGAAGCAATGAAGGGAGAAATGTTTAAGGGTTGGACTGGGAAAAGAAGAGCGGGGCTGTGATTGGGATGTAAAGTGAATAAACAATAAATTATTGGAAAAAACAAACAAACAAAAAACAAGTATGCTTAGCTGAGCTATGGTGTTTCATGCCTTTAATTAAGGCGACACTCACGGCGGCACTCAGGAGACAGAGGCAGACGAATCTATGAGTTCAAAGCCAGCCTGGTTTATAGCTCAAATTCCAGGACAGTTAAGGATATACAGAGAAACCCTCTCTCAAGCAAACAAACAAAATCTATGTTTACTAAATATCGTTTTCATCTCTGTGATATCTGAATAGATTTGCTTCGGGAATAATTAAGTTTATGAAACTACCATAGCAAGAGGAAAAACAATAGACTACTATAAGAATTATTCATACTTATAGGAATCTCTCTCATATTAAACCACATTATGAATTAGCTAGATTTACTGTGATCCTCTAAAATAACATTTTGCATGACTTATTTATATTTATCTTTATGATAAGACAGGATGTCTTGCTTAACCTTAAGAAATACTTCCCGGTGGATGGTGATGGTGGTGTACAGGCTAGCACATGTCTACAGAGTGAGCTCCAGGACATCTGGGAATAGAGAGAAAAACAAACACCCAGGAGTAGAGAGAGAAAGAATAAAAAAAGAAAGAAAAAATACTTCCTCTTGTATGAATCAAAATAACCTTTGATTTTTACCCAGGATGTTATATCAAAAAATGAACTAAATATTTCACAAGGAGTTCCAATTTAACCAATGTCCAGTGTTTTCTTAGCTGTTATACATTAGGTTTCATTCTTAAATACATGCCCCACAATGGATAAATTTCTAAAGAACAATTCATGCAACATTGTGGTGTCAGTGCTTATAACTTTTAGTATGAATTACCTCTGGACTTGGATTCATATACCAGAGTTTGATAATCTGAATTAAGGAACTAATAAAAAAACAGCTTTGGAGATGTTTAAATAAGATTAAGTTTAGCAACTGTTCATAGGGCATGCATACAATCCACTGTTTTACTCTGTAACTCTTGGACCTACATTATTTGTCAATGCTCTTTTTCCATTTTCTCTATAAATAAGTAGATAAACAAATGTATAAATGCCAGTTATTCAATTGCTATACTAAAGCAGAACTAAGCTCCAATGGTGACTATAAAATATTATAAATCAATGCTCTTGCTTATTCCTAAGAACATACTTTTTCATCTTTTAAAGTAACCTAAAAAAGGGCATCACAACCAAGGTTTCTCACTACATTTCTAAATCAGCATGTAGAATAAATATCAGGGGTTGTGCTTTAGGAAGACTATAACAGTAAATATAAGTAAACAGGCTTAGAGTTTTTTCTGCAGAGAGAAAAGATAGAGAAATTACAGAGTATTTTGTGGAATCTTGAACTGCTCATATGGTATAGCATTTGGATGGAAGAAAGAGTAGGGGGACAAGACAGAATGAGGGACAGGCAAGGTGGGAGCAAAATGGAACAAATACAGATGGATGGATGGATGGATGGATGGATGGATGGATGGATGGATTGATTGATGGATGTATGAGAATGAATAAAGGAAAAAACACTAAAACCTAAAAGCCTGTTACAACTACCCATGACTGTGATCCTGCTGCTTATCTTCAAATTATTCTATATTTCTTCCTAACACATTTTCTTTTCTTTGCTGTGGCTCTATAGTTTAGGCAGTCCTGGAATATACTGTAGCCCAAGATGGCCTCAAACTGGAAATCTTCTGGTTTCAGTCTCCCAGGTACTGGAGTTACAGGCATGGGATATCATGTTCAGCTCTTCCACTTCACATTCATAACCTTACTGTTCGCTCTCCCTCCATCTTGTCTTTCATGATTACACTATCCCCTGCAGAAACTACTAGCCAACCCTGTAACTTGGAAATTATTCCCTGTAACTACCCATATATTCTTGACCTGCCTCCAACTTCACCAACCAGAGTTTCCTATAACCCTTGCACTACCAATCCAACCTCATTACCTCATACCTTTTGGCTCACACCATGTGAAGAGAAATACCAGTTACTTTTCACATGGCCAACTATCCACCCCAAGAACTTTTGACTTCATTCACTTGGGTCATTAGCAATTCCATTTCATTTTCTTCCAGCATCAGATGAAATTGTCATGTTAATGTGCACAGTCAATCTATTCCATAACACTCTGATGTTTTTATCTCTAGTGACCTTTAACATCCATCTCATCATCTCTATCAAAAACACTTTGGTCACTTATTGACACTGAATGAAGACTTTGAAACTTGGCTTTCACTCTTGTTCACTAACTCTTGCTACAGTACTTGTAAAGTCCACTATCCACACAAGACAACCCCCAACTCCTCTGATCCAAAAACTAGAATAGTCTCACAACTCCTTTTCTACAATCTGTCATTCAACCTAAGTATACTTTTCAAAGTTTTACAGCCCCCTCAAGTTGCCTTCCATACTTTGTTCCACATGAGACCTTGCTCTTTCATCCCGCAGTCAATATCATCTAGTCCTAAGAAGCTTCTCCCATTTCCCTCCATGTATACACCAGCTCTTTGTTCTTTGTTTGAGAAAAAAAAAGTCTGTTCTGTTCAAGTCTGATCAAGAGCCTTCCCTTACATTTCTTTTCTTTTTTTTTTTAAAGACAGGATCTCTTTTTGTCCTGGCTGTCCTGAAGCTCACTAAGTAGACCATGCTGGTCTGGAAACTCACAGAGATCCATTTGTCTCTGCCAACCAAGTGTTGGAATTAAAGGTGTGCCATCACCAAGCCTAGTTATCTCATTTTCTGAACTCAACATTCCCACCTTTGTGTACAAAAGCTAGCATTTTGCCTCGGCATATCAAGTCCCATCATGTCTACTCTGTTCCCTATTATTCCTTACTTTAAATATGTTTAAGCACTTTTCTACATAAAAATAAAAAAATCCTTGCAAAAGATCTTCCTAGCCTCTTCCTTCTACTAGAACTAGTGTGAGGAACAGACTTTAGGAGAGAAATTATTTTGTTTTGTTCATTGGTATACCACAATTACCTACAGCAATACCTAACACTCAGTAAGAACTCAACATATAATTGCTAAACAAATGACAACCTTCCTCAAAACAAAACAAACAAAAAACATCCAGGGATTTCCTCATGCTTTCTTCTCAACCTCCTTTCTCTGTAATCTGGTTAATATATTCCCACGATACAAACTTGCCAAATCCAATGGAAACTTACAGTTTAAAAATTTCTTCTGATTTTGTTTTTCTGTTTTATAGCATTCTGAAAAGAAAATCCAGAAATCTACTGCATGGTAGGTAAGTATTCTATTACTGTGACATTAGCTCCAACTGCCAGGCTTTAACTTCTCTCTAGCCCTACCACTGCAATCCATAGAAAGACTGTTTTCCCTTTGTTTCTATAACACCATTTCTCTTTAAAGAGTCTTCATCTTCCCTTGCTGGATACCTTTGCTTTTCCTCTCTGCATAATAAATGCTGATATTTCCCTTATCTCTGTATCTTCTGCCTATCTACATATTCTTGCTGAGTAACAAAATCCTAAGTTGCTTTCATTTATTATTACCCATCTATTGAAAATGAATTTATCCACCCCGAGATTTTTTCTAAGCACTGTATATAATTTTAAAATGTCAAGCATTACTGAAATCATAAGTTTATGTTCAAAAACACAATTTGAAGTCCTTAGTACATATTTGTTCATTTTCTTCTCATAGCCAGCTGTTAACAGAAGATTTTAGTGAGTATTATCCTAACTACACATTTGAAGAAGTCAGGCTACAATGAAGAAAGTAATTTACGAAAGGATACAGAGCTAACTAATTTGTAGCGTAGTTATATAATGATTTGAGTACCCCTTCAACCAGCTTTATTAACCTACTACTAATATACACATAGGACCTACTTATTTATCATGAAATAATTTTTAATATATTTAAAACATCATGCAACTATTAGCACAATGCAATTTTAGGTTTTCAACACTCCCAAGAAATGCAGTGCCCCTTGGTAATCACTTACACTCAAAACTTTTAAACTTTGATTTTAGAAAATGAACTCTTATGATTATTGTAGTATTTATTATCCATCATAGCTAAGATATTGAATCAACCTAGGCAATCCTCAACAGGCTCATGTATAAAAAAATATAACACACACATACAAACACTAGACTGTTATCAGCCATAAAAAATGAAATCTTGTCTTTACAGCAAACTGGATTGAATTAGAGGACAAAATGAGAAGTTAAATAAGCTAAACAAAGACAAGTAGGATTTCGCTTACACGTGGAAACTTTACATCATTTACAGAGGCCAACTTCAAAATAGAATGATTACTTAAGACTGAGAAAGCCTTAGGGTAGCTTTAAGTGCCTCCAAAAAGAAACTGGAGAGAGCATACACCAGCAATTTGACAGCACAACTGAAAGCGCTAGAACAAAAAGAAGCAAATTCACCCAAGAGGAGTCAAAGGCAGGAAATAATCAAACTCAGGGCTGAAATCAACCAAATAGAAACAAAAAGAACTATACAAAGAATCAACCAAACCAGGAGCTGGTTCTTTGAGAAAGTCAACAAAATAGATAAACCGTTAGCCAGACTAACTAGAGGACACAGAGATAGTTTACTAATTAACAAGATCAGAAATGAAAAAGGAGACATAACAACAGGGAAATCCAAAATATCATGAGATCCTACTACAAAAGCCTATACTCAACAAAACTGGAAAACCTGGATGAAATGGACAATTTTCTAGACAGATACCAGGTACCAAAGTAAAATCAAGATCAGATCAACGATCTAAACAGTCCCATATCTGCTAATGAAATAGAAACAGTCATTAATAGTCTCCCAACCAAAAAAAGCCCAGGACCAGATGGTTTTAGTGCAGAGTTTTATCAAACCTTCAAAGAAGACCTAATACCAATACTCCTCAAATTATTCAACAAAATAGAAACTGAAGGTACTCTACCCAATTCGTTCTATGAAGCTACAATTACTCTTATACCTAAACCACACAAAGACCTAACAAAGAAAGAAAATTTCAGACCAATTTCCCTTATGAATATCGATGCAAAAATACTCAACAAAATTCTTGCAAAC
>JADRCD010126977.1:0-31182 GCA_019843815.1 Montemys delectorum | reverse complement strand
AGAGAGAGAGAGAGAGAGAGAGAGAGAGAGAGAGAGAGATTATGTGGCTACTATTAAGTGTTAGCTCATATTCACATAGACCTACTACCTTGTCTGCTTTATGTCAAAGTAGTGAGGATTATAAAATATTCTTTACAGGTGGATTTGTTTTGCTTCTGCATGAATACAGAGTAATGTTGGGGAAGTGAACATTTTTTTGTATGTATGTGCTAGGGATTCCCTAGTATTGTATGGATTTAGATTGTGTATCTACAGTGGTAGGTAGCCTGTAGTTTTTCTTTGGGTCACTATGCCCATCCTAAACACAAATGTAATCCAAGACTTTGATTAGAAAACAATTTATTATGCTTTGCCCACCCAGAGGTCAATGTATTGCAAGACACTGTTCTTTAGATCTGTTAACATTCTAAACTCTATGTGTGAGATTTATTTGTTGCTATATTTTGCACAAAGACAAGGATATCAACGTTAGCCCACCCATCCCCAAATTTCAAATTCCTAATTTCTTTTCTAAAATATCAGTGATCCCTGACTTGGTGCATATAAACTACCTAGGTTTTGGGTTCTCAATTGGACTCAGACACACAAAAATTTACTTCTAAAGCCTGAAACTACTTTAAGTTTTATATTATATCTTATGTCTCACTTAAAAATGTTTGTTGAGAATTAGAGTCCCAACCAGATGGCAGTATTTTTTTTTTGTCATCTATTAACTTGAAACTAATCACATGAGGCATGTTATCATTATTCTAACTCTAGAGACAGTGTAAGAATTCAGGGTAGGCTCATGCATGTTTGAGGTGCCATGATCAGGACATATTTAAGGCAGAGACTGTAGACCAGAGAAGGCTAAGAGTAAGGGTTCCTTGGGAACATGGAGAAAAACAGGGGAGAATAATGTTCTGGAGTCCAGGGAAGAAAATAGTTGAATTTGGACAAATAATAGCCCTATAAAAGTACAAGGTCTGAGAAATTCCTTACCTTGGAAGTTCTAAGAAGAATCGACTGGTGATCCTTTGAGGTGTTCCCAGAAGGCTGTGGTTTGCATTGCCCTGGCATTTCCTCCCATTCTGATTGCAAATACTCATTTACTCTTGTTTTCATGGTTATGATGGTCATTATAAAATGTCCTTTTGAATAAGACTATCTAGTTGTAATATAATGGAAAATAGAGGTCATATCAAACTCTGTACTCACCATTTGGCTTTACCACCTCTCCAACAGCGTGTTTATGGAACCATGTGCTGCTTAGGTTTTGTGAGCTTGACACAAGTTTGATCATCTGAGAAGAGAGAAACTCAAGTGGGAAAGTAACCTCTTCAGAGGGGCCTACAGCCAAGCCTATGGGCATTTTCTGATTAATGGTTGATATGGAAGTGCCTATCCCACTGTGGATGGTGTTATCCTTGAGCAGATGGTCCTGGGCTATGTAAAAGAGCAAAATGAGAAAGCTGGGAGGAACAAGCCAGTAAGCTGCATTCCTCAGTGGCCTCTACTTCAGCTCTTGCCTTGTGTTCCTGTGTTGATTTTCTTCCCAAATTTGCATCTGGTCATTGTGTTTTTATCACAGCAATAGAAACCCTAATGAAGACAAGAACCTTAAGAAAGAACACTGGAAGGTAGATCATGCTAATGACAGACCAGTTGGGAAGTTGTTGGTGCCAGGATACATTCATAGGCAGCTGTACAACTCTTTTGTGAGCATATCCAACTTCTTGGGCATTATATTCCACTAGTCCTTTAGGCACAGCAATCCTTTGGAGGTAGAGTAGCATGACTGTTAGGGCAAAGAAACTAGGCTTTTAAAGTAGCCAAGTGGCTCACAGAGCTAAAGATAACTGAATTAAAATTCCCAGATTGTCCAACTCCATAGCAGACATCTTAATTCTTCAAATCTGGGAATCCCATGTTTTAAGAGGGTCTTGAAATTTCCCTGGACACATGGAACTGTGTGGCTACCAAAAATCAACATGAGATGTCTGCATGCTCCAAATGTTCCACTAGATACTAAGATGTGTGGTGGGGGCTACCCAGGTGATGTGATTAACCTTTGTCTCTGGCCTGCTGGTCATTTTGTATGTTTATAAAAAGACAGCAGGTTGGTGAAGGGCCACTCTGTGGTTCTCTCATGCTGTACATGAGGCCATTGCTCAGCCTAGCTGGAGCAGATAGACTCATTCTTTCATGTAATAATCCATCCTATAAACACATTTGGGTTCATTTAAGCAAAACAAGTCTTTACAGAGCTCAGACTCATGAAGAGAGTAACATCAGACAGAAGAGGAGAGGGTTGATGTCCCAAAGAGCGTCAGAGATTACCCACCCTGAAGTACCCACTGGGCTTGGGGTGGAAAAATCAGAGAAATGTCAAAGAGAGGATATGTGGCCAGTACACTGAGCACTGGCCATGTGTATATCTCTGATTGAATTCAATTAATTACAAATGAGTAAATTTGGAACTTGCAGCATTAGCTACATTTCATATGTTTGGTCAATCGTCTGGTGTCTGGTACCTTCCCTGCTAGGTAGCCAAGATATGGGGCATTTTCGTCATTGACAGAAGTTCCACCAGACACTGACAATTACTGTTATCTCTCAAGCCAGAAAGCCTGGGCTGGACTTTGGCTGTGTCCCTGGCCAGCTGTATATTTGTGCATACTTAAGCAGGTCTTTTACTGTATAATACCACTCTGTACTTTCCACCTCTCTACAAAATAGGAAGTGTAAGTGGAACCACAAAATAGGGAGCATCTTACAGGGCATGCACTGTGTCCAAGCCACCATTAAAATTGCTTTATTTCCATTAATTAATGTGATATTTACAGCCATCCTCCCAGGTAGATCATTCTCATCTCTATCATTCTCATTTTATAGAAGTACAAAGGCAGGGAAAAGCCTCCACAGCTGGCTAATGACAGCACTGGGTGCCACACCCAGGCAGCTGGAAACTTGGATCCTCACTTTCCCTCTTTATCACAGATCCTAATAATGACATTGATCTCAAGATGACACCGAGGGAATGAAATCATTTACTAAATTATGATCAAAGTTCCCAGTGTGCATGGAAGTCACCAAATGTTAGTGCATGTTATTTTAGGATTAAGGGAACTAGAAAAATTCCAATTGTTATTATCAGCATGAATCTAAGACAAACAGGCCCACTTTGTTGATAGAAAGTGATAGAAAATATGACAGGAATAAAAACTGCGGTGTCTGACAGGCCTTTAACTCTTGTTCTTCTCTTACTTGGAGGTGCTGCTTACTTGTCTAACTCCATGTTCTTCTCTGTAGGGTGGGGGTTGATCTAGAAAGTCCTTGGGCTCTGTTTCCTTTCCCATAGTCTCTGATTCTCTGATAAATGAAACCTGATTTGTATTGCACACTTGTAAGTCATGTATAAATATTAGTTTATGTAACTGGCTAATCATATAATGTCAGATAACTGCAGAGAGAGATGTTTAGTATGTTTATATCAAGTGTACAAACCAGTTTGTGATTAATTGTGCGTATCCACACCCTTGAATGTGTAAGTTGATGTGGAGGACTTCACATGGACACTGATCTGCTCAACAGGGTTTTGACTGAGATGCAATTTATCTTGCGGGTTCCCTTCCATGCACTTGGGAACTGGGAATTAAAAAATGCTTACTCAAACAATGCCTTACACTCAGAGGCATTTGAAGCACTGCATTTGTTCATGAGCAGGCTGAGTTCCTTGTGGATACTTCATTTTTCATCCAGTCAGGGGGAAAAGATGGGGATCACCACAAATTTCCATGTGGATGTCCATGGACCCTCCTACTTTTTTTCTTCAAGTTTGGCTATGTGAGATTTAGGACAGATTTAGGGAAGTTATAGGGAATTTCTCAGGTGTGATAGAGTGAGTTTTTGTTCCATTGATTTTTATGGGACTGAGAATGGCTATAAAACCCTGAGCAGGCACACTGCAGCTGTCTTTCTGATAAAGCAGACTGTACTAGAAGCCAGGGAGACTGGGGCCAAAATGGATGGCTCAGAGGGGATGTCTCTGAGCTGTGTGTCAGCCCTGGTCTTCTCAGGAGATTTCCTAGTTCTACCTCACACTTCTAACCCCTGCAGATAGGAAAGATACCTTGGATGTCTTAGACATCTCCTTTTCTTCTCCCACCACCTCCATGAACTTGGCCACACATTTGATTGTAAATGACATTTATTTGTCCTATCAATCTAGTATACACCAGACTTGTTCACTGAACTGCTACTTATCTCAATGTGAGTGTCTTATATGCATGCCAAATACTCCATTTCAAATGTGCTCCCCTCACAATGAATTGTATGTTTTGATGGAAAATAAAACATGTCTTCCTCTAAGGAAACTTGTCTTTCCTCTAAGGGAATTGTCTTGGTTGTACTCTTAAGTTACATCTTAAAATTCCATTCTCTTCCTTCCTTCATCCAATTCTTCATGTCTGGGCCAGACACCATTATCTCCACTCTTCCTCGCAGGTCTACTTACCATTAGCTCTCTATGAAACAACCAGTCTGGTCCACTAAAACGCAAGTTGTATGTATGCTCAATAACCTTCTTTAGGTCACATCCCACTCAGCAAAACTGAAAGTCTTGTGTGGCTCACAAGGATGTGCATATTTTCTTCCAAGTTCTTCCCTTCCTACCCCATTTTCCTTCACTGTCTCATTCAGTTACAGTGAGACAGACAGGCTCCACTATGGGAACAAAGTCTGTCTCCCAGGGCCTTAACTTATGACCTGTTACCTATGAAAAATGTGATAGGTGACTTTCCCTGCTCCTTTCCTTTCAGTCTTATTGAGTGAAGGAACAAGATATATCATGATAGCCAATTGCCTTTGGTGGGATGGACATCTGAACAATAAGCTAGACTAAAGAATGGGATTGGTGAGTAAACATCATAAGAAGAGAGAATACAGACCAACTCTGTAGGCATTTCTGCTGAACATGTTGGAAGCCTGGATGTATATAGAGGGATGGCATTGAGAAAACAAATATCACAGTTCTTGGGATAAACTGACTGCTCCAAGTTCATTAGGATCAGAATTTATGCACAAGAAAGGAAACATCTTAATCCCATACCTATCACCAATGGACAATTCCCAGATTTTAAGCCACCTTTACAATCTCTACAAAAGCTTACCCACCCCCTTTTTTGTTCTGGAAACAACTTTGTCTTTCTGTGTATGTATTGACTCTCTTCAGGTTGAGCAGCAGCCAGTTAGAGTTGAAGCCTATACCGCTGTTTTCCTGGGTATTCCTGCTTGTAGGACTTGATATCAGTTATACTGTGGCATGTCGGAAGTTCCTGTGTCCAGCCCACTCATACTGTCTTGCTATTAATTTCCAGACATTGTCCTGACTCAGTTCCCTTCTCTTACATCTCTCTGGTTTAAGAGGCAAATTATCCACTTTAGCTTTGTCACTGACTTCTGATGTCTGTAGAGGTCTCATTTTTTTTTTTGGAATGCCTTCCCAGCCACTCTGTGTAAAAGTTATTGTCTTTACCTTCACTCCTGGGACTCATTATCCTATTTAATTGCATTTTTCTTCACAGATTTGCCACTATCTGGAATGTTAATTCCTAGGTTTATTATCTTTATTTCTCAGTAGAATAAAGGGACACAGAAGCAGGGAGTTGGCATTTGTTGTCCCAGGATGCCTAGGACAGCTGCTCCTGAGTTATCTGTTGACAGAATGAGTTAATGGGAGAAACCACAGCCTAAATTCTTTCCCATGGTGGATACCTAAAACAAAAGGCTCCTGTGCCCACCCCCCCTGCTCCTGGATGTCTTTACCAAAGGTTGAGCATTTTGAGCTCAAGTTCAATGAACAGTTAATTGCTAGGAGTCTACTTTCTCTGTAGCCTTGTGTTGGATATGAGAGACCTATATGTATTAAAGTTTGCCACCTCAAGGATCTTAATGGACTAGTTACATACATACATACATACATACATACATACATACATACATATATACATACATACATACATACATAATATATACATACACACACATTCACTCTTCATAGCAACAATAATTAATAATATAAGGTGGTGATCAGAATATTAAATGAACCACATTTTCTGTATCCATTCTTCTCTTGTGGGACATCTGGATTGTTTCTAACTTCTGGCTATCACAGATAAGACTGCCATGAATATAGTGGAGCATGTTCCCCTGTGGTATGGTAAGGAATATTTTGGGTATATGCCCAAGAGTGGTATAGCTTGGTCTTCAGGTGATCTACTTACAATTTTCTGAAGGCCCTCCAGATTGATTTCCAGAGTAATTGTATCAGTTTGCAATCCCAGCAGCAATGGAGGAGTGTTCCTTTTTCTCCACATCTTCACCAACATGTGCTGTTAGTGGAGGGATGAAGTTGCCATCCCACAGTCAAAAACTCTCACCTATAATTGTTCCTGCCTAAAAGAACTTCAGGGACAAAAATGGAGAAGAGAATGAAGGAAAGGAGGTCTGGTGATTGGCCCAACTTGAAATCCATCTCAAGGGAAGGTTTCAAGGCATGGCACTATTACTGATGCTATGGTGTGCTTACAGATAGGAGCCTACCATGGCTGTCCTCTGGGAGGCCCAACTAGCAGCTGACTGAGACAGACACAGATACTTACATCCAACCAATGGACTGAAGTCGGGGACCTCTATGATTGAATTAGGGGCAGGTTGAAAGAAGCTGAGGAGGAGGGTGACCTCATAGGAAGACCAGCAGTCTCAACTAACCCAGACCTCTGAAATCTCTCAAACATTAAGCCCCAACCAGGCAACAAACACTATCAGAGGACTGCCTTGTCTGGTCTCAGTGAGAAAAGACTGGTGCCTAACCCTTTAGAGACTTGAGGCCCCAGGGAGTAAGGAGGCCTGGTGGAGTTTTGGGGGTGGGGACATTCTCTTGGAGATGAGGGAGTGGCGAAGAATACATTGAGGGACTATGGTAGGATGGACCTGGAGGGGGTAATGATCGGACCATTTAAAAATAAAAGTAATAAATAAAAAAAGGAATATTAATATTAGTACTAGGTTCTTGATTCAGAGTCTCATGGAGTTCTTTACAACACTCTGAGACTACCTCTGCCTCCTTGAGTCAGTGAAATGATTCCCAAAGATATTCTACTATATTCATAGATTGGTACCTTGTCCAGCCATCATCAGAGAGGCTTCTTTCAGCAGCAGATGAGACTAGGTACAGAGACTGACAGCCAGCCATTATGAGGAAAGAGTCTAAATTGGAAGTCTACAGCAGATCTCTCCCCTCAGAGCTTAGGGAACCCCATGGAAGAGTAAGAGGAAAGACTATACGAGTCAGAGGGGATAAAAGACACCAGGAGAAAACAGGGGTCACTTAAGCATTTAACAGGGCTCATATGGCTCACAGAGATTGAAGTTACAAGCACAGGGCCTGCAATGGTCTGCACCAGGTCCTCTGCATATATGGTATGGCTGTTGGCTTGTTGGTTTTGTGGGATTCCTAATATGGGAGCGGGTAATCTCTGATTCTTTTGCTTGCCCTTGGGACTCTTTCCTTGTATTGGATTGCCTTTTCCAGCCTCAATATAAAGGTTTTTGCCTTGTCTTTCTGTATCTTATTTTGCCCTGTTTGGTTGTCATCTCTTGGAGGGAGGCCTGCTCTTCTCTGAATAGAAATGAAGGGAAAGGGGGTGTGGATCTGGGGGAGAGGGAATGCGGGAGAAGAACTTGGAGGAGCGGAGGGAAGGGAAACTGTGTTTGGGATGTATTCTATGAGAGATGATCTATTTCCAATAAAAAATAAATAACACTCTGAGAAAAATATTCTTGTCTCTGCCTCCTTCCCTCTCCCCAGAGAAGCAGGTAATAGTTGGTAAAGGGAAGTCTAGAGAGCAGAAGGAAATTTTTCAAGGTGAGTGTGATGGTGGGGCAGTGTGAGAGGCAGCAGAGGCAGAAGTGTCCGCCGTCTAACTCAGAGCTAGAACTACAGACCATGGCTGCAAGGCTCCCTGTGTTGTTTAGATCATTCATTGGCTTTATATTTATTTACCTGTTATTAGCTGTCAGGCACACTGCTTTGTGCTGTGCATCAAATGGTGAGGGGCTGACTTGATGGAACATCAAAGAGTGAAGGATGGAAATAGGATTCCAAGGCATGCGCTGGAGATCCAGAGGCAGGTGGACCTTCCTCCCAGGTAGAAGTCCCTTGGGGCTAAAGGGATTCATCACAAAGAAGGAAGGATTTATGGTTGACCTCAAAGGTTGGAAAATTCTTTTGGGAGATGGAGAAGATCTAGAAGAAAGGGCAAAGAAATCCCTTGGCAAAATAGAATTCTGATTGCTCAGTCTTTTCCACTCACCAAATTTTCAGTCAGCAGTGTATCTTTGAGGAGGCCTCACCTTCCAGCAAACCATTTCCACTGATCCACAGTGGAAGTGTTTGAGAATCCGCTGTGAATCTATGGGTCTCAGCACATAGGAGAACACATATCTTGAAGTCAGTTCTTAGAGGTGTGTATTTCACTGATGTTGCTAGAAATTCTCCACAGCGTCCCTTCCTTAACTTTCAACAGTAACTAACTAAGGCGATACATTCAGACCTGATTCATTTAAAGACACCATTCTGGATGAATTTTTCTTCACTCGGTGCCAAGGCTAGCATTAGAATATGTCCTTTTGCAGATATATCATAGGCATGCTATTGGTGCTTCCCACGTGCTAACTGTTGCCCAAAGAACAGTAAAGATGTTTTGAGAAATAGTACTGAATGGTTTAGACTACATGTCCTCTGCTTCTCTTTTAGGGGAAACTATGTACACACACACACACACACACACACACACACACACACACACACACACACACTGTTCAGTGTCTCAGCTGGAGTACATGTTTACTGAGCAATTATTGTGTGCCAGACATTATAATGTGGACTTTCATATGTACCATTTCTTTTGATACCACTACAGTGAATTTTGTTTGTTTTTTTTTTCAAAGTAAACAACTTGCAGTGTGGCATAGAGAAATCAATTCCTTTAGTCATCATCAGACATTACTAAGTATCAGAGCCAATGGGAAAACTAAAAGTTTGAGAGGAAAAGAATTCAAGACTCAGGAAAGCCGTGGACATATTTTCAGTGCTCTGGCATTGAAGTATATAGGATAACAGCAAAGATAGACCTAAGCAGAGGTTTACTTGGGACTCCTGCCCTTAAGAAGATTATAACTTAGTTGGAATGAAAAGAGAACTCAGAAATGTGGGGAGATATGTTTGAGGAGAGCAGAAGGATAGCTCCTTTTTCCTTATGAGACACCATAGTTATATGGACCATCACATGCAAACTGCTGCCTGTATGTTGATATTGCCTGGCAGAGATTATGGAGAAAATGAAATGGTTTATTCATTTATTGATTAGTGATTGACTGTATTCTCTGCTTGATATTTCTTTTCATAAATTTTTTATTTCAGTATTTTTTTGGGGGGGTGGGAGAATTAGGGGTTATAATCAGAAGAGAGCTGATATTTCTTTGTCACAAATGAAGGCTCTGGCTAGAAGTGCGATTGACCGACTCCCCCACGGTCAAGGAGAGTATTCTTCTCCATCTTACTTTATGGGGAAAAGGGGAAATCAACTAGAGGTGATTAGCATTTAACAATTGAAGAGATACTGAAATATCACTTTTTGTTTTGACTGTTCAGACAAAAGCCAAAGTAGTTCCAGTATTTGTCCCAAATAAGTCATATTTTGTGGCACAATCAGAGAAGATACCTGACTCTCCAGGTCTGTGGTGTTGGAAATAGCACAGGCTGTGGACTCAGAGCTGTCATCTGGTGCATTTCTGCTATTTTCTGTCACCATGGTGGCCTCACACCCTGAGCCCTAGTTTCCAAATCTGTGTTGGAGCTAACACTACATTGTAAGCCCCTTAAGAGGAGCCCATGAAGAACACAGAGTGCTTTGTCAACTGTGAAAGAACATGAATGTCAGGGGCTTGCCTCTGCCCAACCTTTGGAAACCCCGAATCCTTTCTAGTGTCTGGCTTTTCCTCCCTCTCCTTCGGTACATCTGCTGGATGTGAAGGATGAATCAGGAGCTAGACACCAACATGGACTAGTCTAACTAATTTTCTAAACTAGTTAGAAAATTAGACTCTTTTTCCAGACTAGACTTATCCAATATGACAGAAGACCTTTGGTGATACTTGGCCGTTGACCAAAATTACCCAGAAGATTACCCCTTAGAAGCTCAAGAGGTCAGGAAGTTGCAGCTTTAAGCTGCACGCTGGCTATTATGTGAGTTTCCACTGCATTGCCCCAGCTACTCTTGCATTCAATAAACATGAGGAATTGCACCGTAATAGCAACCAATGCACCCAGACACACACTTTAATTAAAAGAATACATCACACAATAAAGTGCATTTAAATGAAAAATCTTTCCATTGGAAGTAGAGCTTCTTCCCCTCTCTCTACTCTCTTTTTATTTCTGTGGGACTTTCCTAACATGTAAACACTTCTCATAGAAGGAGAGGGCAAGCTGCTGTAGGGCTCAGACTCTCTCAGGAGAGGCTGGAGGTTTTGACCACCCCAGTTCACGGGGAGGGCTTGCTAAATCTCATGGTGGTAAATGATGAGAAGAACATCTAATGAGACCACAGAGTGAGGCTCATGATACAGCGAGTGCTTGAGGTGCTGTCAGAGTGCTTAGTCATGGGGAGAAGGCATGGCTGAGAGAAGAAGACAGTGAGAATGTCCATACTCGTGGGTTAACATACTTTATCAGCACCCAACCCAGTAACTGTTTGCAAAGCCTGACACAGATGTTCTCTAGGGAGGGAAGCAGACTACAGAACCTTCCATAATACCCATTTAAGGTGTGTTTTATACCATTATTGAAAAGTCATTTCTGCATAACAAACCATTTTCATTTAAAATGGACAGCTTAGCAAATCCTGACCACCTCATGCACTTGTAAAATCAGCACCAAGATATAGATCATTTCCACCATCTTTGCCAAATATTCCAGGTCTCCTTTCTGTGCATCCCTCTATTAACTCAGCACAGATTAAAAATGGCATTATTTTTATTACTATGGAGTAGTCTGTATTTTGTGCTTATGGGATTAGGTGCTATGTGCTTATTTTGCATGTCTGGCTTCTTTCACTAAACACAGTGATATCCAAGCTTCTCTATGATTCTTTGTACGTCAGCACTATGATTGTTTTTATAGCTTAACAAGCTTAACATTTCTTATCTATATGATATAACTCCTAATGTTGGTTTAGGACCAGAGAAACATATAAATAATTGAACTGCAGTAATTTGCTGCCTAATTTTTAGGGGTACAGCATCTATGCTAATGACAAGAGAGGTGATCAGTATTTCCCAGTAAGAGACTCAGGCTATCTTACCTCTCTCCCTCACTCTTTCCTTCTCTCCCTCCCTCTTTCCTTCCCTGCTTCCCTCTTTCTCCTTCTTTTCCTCCCATCTTCTCTTCTCCTTTCTTTTATCTGTGTTGTGTGTATATCAGTGTGGAAAACAAATGTTAATGTTGTGTACCTTCCTATATTGTTTTCCATCCTATTTTATGACACCTGGTCATTCATTAAATGTGAAGCCCACCATTTCATCAAGCTTGTCTCTGTCCCCTATGACTAGTGCTGTGATCATCGTCAGTCACATGCTATCCTGTCTGCATTTTCACATGGGTGCCACAGCCTCATCCTCAGCTCCTCAACCTTGTGTAGGAAGCATTTGATCTGCTCAGCCATCTCCCTAATCTCCTTTCTTCTGATTCCAATCACTTTATATTGAAAACTGATCATGTCTGAGGAAGGTATTGTTATATGCACCTGTGTACATCATGAAATTAAGGCGAAATTGCTCCAACAGAGAGGCTTGCTATGCCAGACTAATGAGAAGAAAGAAGTGTGTGTGTGTGTGTGTGTGTGTGTGTGTGTGTGTACGTGTGCCACAACAATTGGCAAATATTATTATAGTTGGTCTAATATAATAGTTGTTGTCTATGATGAAAGGAGAATAAATCAAGAAAATTAAATAGAGGCCAGGCAGGAGTCGTGCCCACCTTCAATTCCAGCACTTGGGAAGCAGAGGCAGTGGGATCCACATGAGTTTATGACCATCTTGTCTACAGAGTAAGCTCTAGGACAGCCAAAGCTACAGCGAGAAAACATGTCTCAAAAAACAAACCAGCAAGTAAATAGGAAATGCCATGATTGTTAGATGAGATATTTAGGGAGGGTCTCATCTCAAGGCAATGAAACCCAAGAGAAGAAAAAAGATTCTGAAGCAAGGCCTCAGGGAGTTCATTGAGTTTTCAGAATGGAGTTAGCTAATATCAGGGACACTGTCTGTTGAATGCTCACACTTCTATGGAACAAAAGGAATGAGCCTCATAGCCTCTGTTTCTGAGCTGTCCAAAGCAGTGATTTCCTAGGGCTAGATATTTCCTTGGCTCATTTGAGTTCTCGATGGTGTTAGAATCTGTTGACTGCTCTTAGGGAAGGACACAGAGAAACTGAAATAGGTCGCAGAAACATTCATGTTCAAAATGCAGGAAAATCAGGCTGCGGAGGAAATATAAATGAATCCTTTGACATTGGATGGCATCTTAATTATTTTCCTATTGCTGGGATAAGACACTACGACCAAGACAACTTATAAAAGAAAGTATTTAATTTGGAGCTTAGGATTTCAAAGGATTAGAGTCCAGGGTTGCAGAGCAATGAACAATAAGGTAACACCAGCAGCTGAAAGCTAACATCTTACTCAGCAAGAAGGAAACAGAAAGAATACACTAGGAGTAATGTGAGTCTTTTGAAGCCTCAAAACCCAGTCTCAGTGGCACACTCTCTCCAAAAAGCTACACCTCCTAATCCTTCCTAAACTGTTCTAGCAACTCAGGACCAAGTATACAAATATGGATCCAACCCATGGGGCCCATTCTCACTTAAATAACCACATATTTGTTTGCTGAGGATTTCCCACTTTTTTCCTGTCATATATTCTCTTGTCCTGAAATTTAGTATAGAATAGTTGACAACAAGGGCTCTGACAAAGAAGAGTAAAGGGATGTGGAAATTATCTTTGACAATCAAATTGGATTTGTAGTTGCTGTAAGTTTCTGTAGAAAAGATATTAGGGATTTCCTTTCTGCTAAACTGTAACCCTGTAGTCATTCTCCCAGTGGGTATTTCAGTTTTCACTCATGCTCCTCCCTTTCATCCTCCAGCATTTAATGCTGGGAATCCTGCCCCTCCCTTCTTCCCTATGCACAAATACATCTACAAGTTTGATTCCCAAAGTCCACCAGCCAAACAGAATTAAATTGATCTTATCAAGCCACGGGTAAAATATCTATGAAATACTATCAAATGCTCTCAATCCAGGCATTATCAAGCATTGTTAACTTTTGAGCATCCAGACAAAAGAGCATATATTATGACTGTATCATTGAGTTTTAGAGTTAACTGCCTAAGATCAAGTTCTGCCATGTGAGAACTAAAAGACTCTGTTAACAGAGATGGTAAAACACCTACTTCATGATGTGGCCCAAATAAGAGAAACTAAGTCCAGTGGTGCATCCAAAGGGGAATGCATTGTGGTGGAAATTGATTTATTTCCTGAATTCACATGAGACATCTTAATGTTAAAATCATCAGAAAATTGAATTTGCTACAGTAAAGATTGAAGGGGAAATACCACAGAAAGATCCTACAGGCTCATAAAAACTAGCAAATGAGATTCAGCACCCATTGGTGGTTTACAAAACAAAAACAGGAAAAACAAACAAATGAATAAGCAAGGAAATCTTTAGCCAACTGGGAAATGGGTGCTTGATTTTAAGTAGCTTTAAGGTAAAATCAAATGGATTTTTATTTCCCAACAATAATGAGTCAGAAAACAGAATTAAAATATAATTCATGTGATGCATCTTATTCCAATAGCTAACATAAACAGATGAAACAAACATTATTCATGTGAATACAAGCTTCAATTTTTATTAATAGCATTTAAGAATACCAAACTGAATGGAGAAATCCACCATAGGTATTTACTGGGATCCGCAATAGCATAAAAACATCAATTATCTTCAGGATACTGCTCCCAATACAATTCTTTTAGAACAACAACTGGGGACTTATCAAGCTGATTTTCTTTTCTTTTTCTTTTTTTTTTTTTACAGTCTTTTTAATTTGTTTATTTATTAATCATTTTATTTGTTTACATTTCAAATGTTATCCCCTTTCCCAGTCTCTGCTTTATGTACCCCCCCACTCCATTTCCCTCCCCTTTGCCTCTAAGAAGGTGCTCCCACACCCACCCACCCACTCTCACCTCACCCCTCTAGCATCCCCCATCTCTGGAGCATCAAGCCTCCACAGGACCAAGTGCCTCCCCTCCTAACTGATGCCAGATGAAGCAGTCCTCTGCTACATATGCAACCCAAGGACCAGCCCATGTGTACTCTTTGGTTGGTTGTTTAGTCTGTGGTAGCTCTGAGGGGTTCGGTTAATTAATACTGTTGTTCTTCCTATGGGGTTGCAATTCCCTTTGGCTCCTTCAACCCTTCCCCTAATTCTTCCATTGGGCTCCTCGAGCTCAGTCCAATGGCTGGCTGTGAGTATTTTTGCATTCTGTTTTAGTCAGGTGATTTTCTAATGCATGCAAAGACAAGTTTTCCTCAAGGAGAATAGAATTTGGGGTCTGGGCTATATTACTTACATAAAAAGATTAGCTTTGTTCTGTGTTTCATTCAGTTTGTTTATTTATAACCAGATGAATGCCATAAACAGAGACGGGGTAAATTGGCAATGATTCAGAATAAAGAGTCTAGAACAATGTAACTGTTCTCCAAACTGAATGGAGAAATCATTATAATGTGCATGAGAACCTGATAGAATCATCTTAGCACAGCCTGACTGTGTGCAGCACTTGTGCTGGGACAACTAGTTATAAAAATTGAAGAAACAAAACTGGATGTGAGCTTTTTAGACATTTACAAAAACAAAATTCTGGTACCTTTCAGACTTGGCTTTGTAAACAGACATTAACCTTGAAGAAGTCAATTTTGGAAGCTACTCTTCATGTCTTGAACAGCAAAGAGTTTCTCCATTAAGAAGCAAAATATACTAATCATGAGTGAATCTATCTATATTAATATTTATAATAATTAGGACTAGTTGCTCATTAAAGATAACAATATGATATATGAAAGGACACGCTCATTAAAGATAACATGATATGTGAAAGGACAAGCCATCCTTGTGATGCTTATCCCTATGGAAAGGAAAGAATTATGTAAAACAGGAAGAATTGTACAGACAGAAGATAGCGAGAAAATGAATAAACATGCAGAGTTTCAGCAGAAATGCCAATGGAAAACCTGTGGTCTGTGTCCTTATGTTTTGCAAAATTCCTGTTCTGAAACCTAATGCCCAATGAGGTGATGTTAGGGTTGGGGAGACAATTACTTCATAAAGATGGGGCTCTCATGAATGAGTTTCACATTCTTGTAAGAAGATGAGAAAGCCAAATGTCACCCCTCCCTACATAAAAATATACAGATAGAAGGTTCTTTCTGTGAATAAGAAAGATGCATATTGGGTAGCAAATCTGTCAACACTTCAGTCTTGAATGGTTTAGTGTCTAGAGCTAGGATAAATAAACCTGTATTGTTCATACTGCCTATATAAAATATGTGGCTTGCCATCTTTAATACAACAGCTCAAATAAACTAAAAAAAAAAAAAAAGTTGAAGAAATGCTCAATCTAACTAGAAATCAATGCAATGCAAATGAAGACGATAATAGGATTCCTTTTATTCCCTGCCTGGCTAGCAGAGTTGAGGACATTATAGTATGGGTACGGTTAGAGTTCTGTGGGAGCCCTCTAAGGCCTGGAAAGCAGAATAATCCCTTTAGAAACAAGCTGACAGTGTCTTTGATGCCAAATAAGAGTCTTGGATATAGACCCCGGGAATACACCTGCCAGAAACCATATATGTGGATGCTCACACATAATTATTTGTTAGAGCTAAACCTGGAGATAATCCAAATGTCCACTGATAGAGAATGGATGAGTTCTGTTGTATTGACATAACAGGTTGCTGTTCAGCCATGAAAATTAATGAACTAAAACTACACTGAAAATGTAGAGGTTGGAAAAACTAGTCCTTTGTGGGGAAAATTGTGTTAAAATAGGTTTATAGAACACAACACCATTTTAATAAATTGGAGAAACATTTAATGAATCAGAGAAACAGGCAGTGTCAGACAATATTGTTTGGAGATGTAAGCATATACAGTTGAGATGTTTGTGAAAGCAAGGATCCAGAAATAGTAATAAACAAACAACAAACAAACAAACAAATAAACAAACCTTTTGCTTTTGGGTTCATAAGGAATCAGAAATGGATAAATGAGAAAAGTAAGGATTTACTTAACAACAAAATTGTTACTCACCATGTGTACTCCTCTCTTAAGAATGAGACCCCAAAGGAGGAGCTGTGTTATTATTCAGTGAGAACACCTAGGCTGAATGTCCACAGTTTAACTTCACTCAGCAGCTAGTAAATGTAGAGTTAGAAATCTAGGCTCGAAAGTCAACTTCTGAAACTTATGTGAGTAGGGGTAAAAGAAATGAGGTAATAAGATGATAAGGGGAAGAATATTTATATCTATCACATATTTATATGCATAGGATTTTCTGAGAATTTGGGCATTACCTCTCTTCATTACCTTATTGTTCTTATTGGCAATCCTTACGCTAATTATTAATTGGCATAGTACCACAAGATGATTGGGGCATGAGGAATAGATGGGTAAATGTCAGTTAGTATGAGGATGGGACTAAAATTTGTTTTATGGTGTGTTAGAAGATCTTCAGGCAGCCATTTTGATCTAATGGATTTGAACTCTTTTAGAAGACTTTCCGATATGAGAAGGTCTAGCCCATAGGATAGGAAGTTAAGGTGTAGATAAGAGTTCATCCATGATTGGTGATTATTTTACTGGGATAATGGGACCACTTTCTTAATTTCTTTTTCTTTTAATTTCATGGATGTGAGGCTATTCACTGAAGCATGAGAAACTTATGTGTCCACATCCTCAAAAAGAGAATGGTTCTTCCCTCTTCAGCAAATACCCACAGCCAATAGCTCCCTAGAGAGCAGTAGGAACTGGAGAACATCTCCTGGGTGTATGCTACAGTTTTGGGGTTGGTCTTGTGCATGTGATATGATTTTATCAGTGTGCTAGCTGTGCCATATCAAAGACAGTATTTCAGAGCGCCCCTCCCCACCTTCCTGTTCCTACATTTGTTCTTCTTGTATGATGCTCCCTGAGCCTTGACGGTGGTGGTGGGATATTAATTTAGATGTTCCATTTAGGGCCAAACACTCAGTCTCTTACTCTTCCAGTTTGAGCAGGCATGCATCTCTTTATTGATGGCTGCTCACTGCACCAAAAAGCTCCTTTGACCAAAGCTGAGAGCAGCCTAGTGCTGCAGATTTAAGCATAAATATTTACAAGGCAATTTGACAGCTTGTCTATTTAGCAAAGCAACAGTAATACCTTCTACCTGGAAACTGATCTCACCTGCCATAAGCTTTTGATCAGGATAACGGTGGTGTTTATTTCCTGTTGGGTTTTTGTAGTGTGTTCTTTGTAACTTGGTTATTTTGTATACTGAATATAATGGCTTTTGTGTACATGTTTTATCAACAGAAAATATTTTCAGCATTTTTCAAATTGTTGAGCTATATTCCTAAGGTAACTATAGAACCTAAAGGGCCCCACTGTAGTCACTAACAGTTGGACAAAATACAGTCATTACTTCTGTAATCACAACTGCTTTTTAAACTGTCGATGGCTGTTTGGTGTTTTCTTTTACATGAGTAATTCTTATAAAAAAAAAAATGAAGGCCACTGAGGGGCCTGTCGTGTGGGCTGGAAAGTGGACCCTGACCACAGACAGCAGTACTCCAGTCTGCCACGCCACGCTATTATCACCCCTGGAAAAGTTTGCTTTCTCTTTATGTTTATGATATCCCTGGGGAAGGTATAGTCATCCTGCTTAAAACTCTCAAAATACATAGCATTTTGAGCTATAGAAAAAAAAGTTGTTGAAAGTGGTTTCCTAAAACAACATGTGCTGTACGGTTAGTTGAGATAACTGCCTATGGGATACATGCTTGACTGATTTGACTTTTGGAGTCAGAGGGACACGGTCCTCACGGGAGAAGCCATATTCTTAACCATGACTTACATGCAGTGTGAGAAACGCCACTCTGTCTCATTTAAAGATTAGCTTCTCCTTGTCCTCCCGTGGTAGCAATATTTTCTGCTGCCACTTTTGGGAATTGTCAGGGCTATGTTTTGTTCTAGTTAAGGTGTTTTCCCCCATTCCTTGGATGGAGCCATCTGCTTCTGCCAGTCTCCATATGCAATGGCTACACAGCAACCATTCATATGAGTCTGTGTGGGGTCCAACACATTCCAATGCCATGGTTGAAACTTCCTGCCTGAAAGGGTTTGGTTCTGATGAGCCAGTTCAAATGTGTTCAAGTGGTAACCGAAGGATAGGAAGCTGTTTCCCCACTTTCAGCTGGTGTCATGAAATAAAAATTATCTGAACTTCATTTTTTTCAGTAGATGGTGATCAACACAGAGACCCACAACTACTCAAGGCTCAAGGAATAAGAGTCTGTAGAATGTTCAGCCCTAAATGGGGCATTGATAGCAAACCTTCCTCATCCCAAGGGTCAAGTGTCATTGTGGTAGTGGTATCCAGAGGTGGTGGGTGACTACAAGGAAACTCTTTTCTGGACACAATAGGGTACGTGCACACATGAACTCACAGCAGCTGAGACAGTATGGACCAACCCTGCACAGACTCAGGCCAAACCAAGTCCCTGCAAGGTGACAGGAGATCAGCACAGTGTCCCACCCCTCACTAAGAGACTTTGGCAGTTGATGGATTCCGGGAAGGAGAGTTAATACTTTTTAAGGGTTTGGTCCTAAGGCCAATCAGGCTCTAGTGGAAGGCCATACATCCAAGTACGGACAGTACAAATTATAATTGATAGTGGTTATGGAAAGGCGCACTCATCTAGGGGTCATCGTGGAGTGGTGACAATAATCAAATGCATTGTATGAAATTCTCGAAGAACTAATTAAAATGAGAATCCAAATTGATTTCCTTTCAGATCCAGGCACATGAGTGAGGTATAGTTAACAGCAGAGCCTGGAGGCAGATCAGCCAGTATGCAAGATTTTCTATGAGCGTAAACATATGTTTAAAGCATAGACCTTTAGATTATACAGCGCAGTCTAGGAGAATGGGAGATGCTGTGATGGAGTCTGTGGTTAGAACTATTATCATCATCATTATTACTAGAAACAAAGCATAGTCATAGTAAATGTGAAATACTCTAGTTCAGGGAATGATGCTCAATAAATGTTGCATTTTAAAGTGCCACCATTTATCCTGGGCTGCATTTGCTTCATGAAGCCGGATCCTTTTCTGCTAGGATTCCGCCTTCACCTTCTCAAACTTTGTCACTCTCGTTTGTTCGTTTGTTTGGTTTGTCTAGGCGCGCACGCGGTTCCTGCTTGAAATGATGGCATCTCTGATAACAAGTACCTTCTCCGAACTCACTTTCATATCCCCAACAGTGCCTCCCCACCCTGCCACATTCATTAGCAGGAGCAAAATAAGCATAGTAGACCAGCTTCCAAGATGGGGTCCCCTCTGTGACCTATTCACGGGCTGGTGTAGCCTGTCCAGTGCATTGTTCTCTTCGACTTAATGTGTTGTGAAGTTTTACCTGATATGCTATGTAAGCAATTCATGTGTTGGAGTGGTAAAAAAACTATGGCCAGATTGGCAGAAACTAAGGATTAATTTACAGATTTATAGTCTAAGATGGGTATCATAATCAAGAAAAGATTACTTAATAGACCTAATTGGGATTAAGAGCTGAGACTATTTCACCTGGATCATCTTTAAGTTTTGTGGTATCTTCCTCCTCCTCCTCCTCCTCCTCCTCCTCCTCCTCCTCCTCCTCCTCCTCCTCCTCCTCCTCCTCCTTATTCTCCTCCTTCTCTCTTCCTCCTCCTTTTCTTCCCCCCACATTCTCTCTCATTCATTCTATATTTTTTCCCTTTAATCATAAGCAAGTTGTATGTCCTGAAGTCCAGGCCTTTGTCTAGCTCTCAGTCATTCCAGTGGAAGAAAGGCCCTTTTCCTTTTACAGTGTATATTAGACTTGACGCTGATTATTTCTCATGCCATGATGTCATATGTCCACTTTCAACTAGCCAGTAAGATCTCTGAACTTAAGGTAGGTCTGGATCACACATTGACCCAATCCCAGGGAGAGGCTATTTGAACGCAAATGGTGAAACCAGATGCAGGGTCCCCAGAGCAATAGGGGTTTCACAAAACAGAAGAAAATGGGCGTAGGCCCAGAAATAATGAACATTTTATGCTTCTGTGTGTATAAACATGAATTCAGCACTTTCTCCCACTAAATTTTATGACATGTAAGGTTCTATACACATGTATACAGATACACATTGTTTCTTTTAACTGTGGAAACAATAATGAAAAAAATGACTCAATACTGACTCAATAAGATAGAACTTAATTGATTTCCTCCTAAGATTCTGGATGATGCCATAGCTGCCTCTTTGTATTCTCCTGTAATACATAATTACAAATATTGAAATCACCCTCTACTTCTCCAACTTAGGTTTGTTGGGAGCTTCGAGGAAATATCAAAACAATACTCCAGGCTGTTTGCCAGACTCTAAGTTGTTTTGTGTTTGTTTGCTTTGCTGTCTTGTTTTGCCCTCCTTCTCTTCCCTGGGTCTATCAGTCATCTGGTTATTCTTCCTTTTCCATCTTGGCTTTTGCTCTTTCTCATTGCCTGTGGTAAGGACAGTCTATCTTGCCACCTTGTTACTGCTTTACTTTTCTTCTGTCCCATTGCTAGTCTTCTGGTTTTGCCTTTATTTGGTGCTTGTAACTTCTTCCCAATTCCTCAATGACCCTCCCTGCCCCCTCCTCAATGACCCTCCCTGCCCCCTCCTCAATGACCCTCCCTGCCCCCTCCTTATGAACCATCTTGCAGTGTCCTGCAGTGTTGAGGGTCAGACCCTTCTTCAGAAGTCTTTTCTAGTCTCACACATCTCACACCTGATGAAACAGGAGGAGACTAGGACCTTTGCTTCACATTTTAAGTGATGTTCTGCCTTGTGATGCGGCACGCCATTCCAATTCAGAACACAATGTTGTTCTCTGGCTAGGACAGTAAGTTAGTATGTGGTGTTCTCAGATAGACTGTGCTTCATTCTTCTGTCCATGTTCTGGACATGTTGCTTTTGTACTCTTTCTGGTCAACATTTGCTCCTCTTCCTCTTCTCTTCTCTTCTCTTCTCTTCTCTTCTCTTCTCTTCTCTTCTCTTCTCTTCTCTTCTCTTCTCTTCTCTTCTTGTTCCAATGTCATACTTTTGTCCTTCCATGACTGGCTGCCACTCTTCCACTAAGCTTCCTTTAGTCACCCCAAAACTTAGATCTAAAGTCAGTTTTATATTTTTGTAATCATGTCTAGGCCTGGAAAATTTATTTATATAAAAATTGCATTGCATTTATTTGTCTGATTGTGCATGCATGGCCAGAAGGTAATTCATGGGATTTAACTCTCTTTTTCCACCATTGGTTCCTAGGTTTGAACTAAGGTAGTCAGGCTTCAGAGCATAGGACTTTACCTGCCAAGCCAGTTTGTTGACCCAGAGACTCGATAATTTACAATGAATAGCAATTCATTGGCTTATAATTCTAGTGGCATTGAAGTACAAGGATGGAAGTAACTAGAATTTTACAAAGGACTTCTTGGTGCTCCATCCTATGATGGAAGGGAAAGAGATAGAGAAAGAAGGCATGACGAGGAGGCCAGTAACTGAGAGAAGAAGAGCACAACAGAGCTGGGGTGAATTAACTCACCAAGTGATCATCAGCTCTTTTTTCTGGGCTGCTTTAGAATTGAAACACTTTCTCTTCTCTCCCTACTTGAACTGTGACACATTCTAATTTCAATAATGACTGACTCTGATAACTCATAATTACGATAATGGCCTGTAGGATAGGTACTTTAGTTCACTCACTTGACCCATCGATAAACACTCATTGGATGAAATTAAATCCATCTTTGTGGCTTTACCCCTGTATCATGAAGCTCATAGACTTGTCTGGGTTTTCACATTGTCCACGTGCTGTTTCAGAGACTGCATTTAAGAAAGAGGAGTGTCAGGGAGATGTCTTGTAAGCTACTAGTTAGTCTCAGGGTTACAAGCTTCTGGCACTAGAATCCAAGCAAAGGAGCCCTTTTTCTCAGAAAACACCTAGAATTAACTTAGATTTTTACTGCTCAGTGAAGATAATGTGAAAAGACTGCCTACTGTATGATTTTAACTCTGGAACATCTTGGAAATGCATGACTTTGGATTGGTAAAAAGATCAAGGGTCACTGGAAGCTTGTGGGGACAAAAGATATATATGGAACACAGAGGTTTATAATAATAATGATGTTTTGTTATCATAATATAGCACTAGGCACTTGGACTACACATTTGTTCCAATCTGAATATTACATAAGAAGGGAGTGAAGCTTATACAAAGCATTGGATTTAGCTACTCATACCTCTCAGCATTGATTGATCAATTATAACTAATGTATGACACTTATGTAAGATTTAATACTATTAGGAGTGATAAGAAGGTATGGTGAACTCTCTGCTTTATCAATGCAAGTAGTAAACTTTAAGTTGAAATCTCCCTGGTGTAAATCTATTAGCTTTTGCAAAGCTATCCTTAATTTTAATAATTGAAATAGTATAAACACATGCTATTTCTATTGTCAATGATGAGTTCTTGCAAATGTTAGCAGCATGCCATTCTGAGGTATACTGAGAGGTCAGAAAAGAATACGGTATGAATGTGCTTAAGTTGAGTGGGAGCCACGCAAGCCTGAAATGCCAACACCTCTCTCTGGACACCTGGTTCAGATATGGAACTTGTGATGGAACTTTTGGATCTACGCTTCCAAGGATCCACGAGGATCTTTAAATCTAGGGTAACGGGGGCTTTAGGAGAGGGAGGAACGGAAAAATCAAATCACTACATGCTTGGTAAAGCTCGGGAGCAGCCTTTTTTGTTTGTTTGTTGTGTGTGTGTGTGTGTGTGTGTGTGTTTACAGGCACCATGCATGTGTGTACTTGTATGGAGTTTATGGAGTTTATAAGTCAACTTTGGTGTCCTTCCTCAGGCATTGACCAGAGAGATACAATTTCTGTGGTATCTAGGAGTCACTGGTGGCACTTGGTGGGCTGGGGAGTGAGCCCTAGGAACCCTCTGTCACTTCCTCCTCAGCTACAGAATTACATGCATGTACTACCTTCCTTGCATTTTTATGTGGGACTGGGTATCAAACTCAGGTCACAGGACTTGATAGACAAGCACTTTACCTACTTTCTCCGAGCTATTGAAGCCTGGATTTTAGCAGGTTCCTGTGGTGGTTTCCACAAGAATGGCCCTAATAGACTCATGAGTTTGAATGCTTGGCCCATAGGGAGTGATACTATTAGAAGGTGTGGCCTTGTTGGAGTAGGTGTGGCCTTCTTGGATAATGTATGTCACTGTGGAGCAGGCTTTGAGGTCTCATCTGCTCAAGTTATGCTCAGTGTGGCTTACAGTTACTTCTGGTGTGGATCAACATGTAGAACTCTCAGCTCCCTCTTCCGTACCCGTTCTGTCTGCATCTTGCCATGCTTCCTGCTATGACAATAATGGACTAAACCCCAAAGAACTCAAAAAAATGTTTTCCTTTATAAAGTGTTGCTGTGGCCATGGTGTCTCTTCACAGCAATAGAAACCCCAACTAAGACACCCTTCTTTTACCAACTAGTGAGATGACTTCCATTCTCTATGTCCTCCTCATTTCTGGACAGGCTCCTGATAGGAGACCTTAGCTATGCCCAGGGTAAATGACTTTCCCAAACTCTCCTGTCTGGTGAAATGTTCACCAGTCTGAACTCCACACCCTGAGAGTGAATTCAGAGCCAGTAGATAAATAAGTCTATTTATTTTCATTTTAGTTACTGGTTTCATTTTTTTTTTATTACCGTGCATAAACAAGGATTGGAAGCAGAAGTGCATATGCAGATTTGTTTTTAATCTCCCAATTCCTGTATGCTGGCTGCAATCCCTGAAATCATTTGGTACATAGAACCAACTGCCTCTGAGCTTCCAGCAAGAAGAGCAGAGAGAGCAACTGTTGGTTAGAGAGGGCAGTATTGTGGTGGGGGCCAACTTTCTGAGTAGCATGGCAGCTCTGGTCTTTCTCTTTTTGGCACTGATGGATTGACTCATTGTTTTTGGCAATGCAGCTCTTTCTGCCTGGGGCTGTGGGCAGAAAGCTGTTTGAGTCAGGCACTCTGTACCGTGCCATCTTGGTGATTCTGTGTTTTCAGCAGTTTAGTCAATGCAAGGAGTAAGAGCAATTGTAATTGAGGCTGCTTGTCTATAAATCATGCCACAGAGAGTGAGCACATCCAAATGTTGGGTCCAATTGAAATGGGTGTCCCTCGCCTGAGGGTGGGGGAGAGGTGTTAGAAAATAGTCAAAGGCATCTCTGTGGTTACTGAGCAGTGCAGTAAGGAAGAAATAGAAAACAAACTTGAAGTTTCTTGGCCAAATTATGAAGTCTAGATGGAAGTCAGATGGAAGGGAGGCAAATAGCAAGAAATTACTAAAGCATAGAACCCAGTTGGCTAGGGAAGGGAAGACTCAGAAACAGAGCAGTCTTCATCCCCGATCCAGCCTCCCGACCCAGCCAACTATTTTTATGCTGGTTATTTTCCTCTGTTATGAAAACATTGTCAGCTTAGTATACTCAGTGCAATAATATTACAAGTCAAAGAGAAACAGATGACAACAATAGAAACAACAACAATAAGAGACAAGACAGAGGAAGGACTCATCCTCTCCATGTGTGCACACTGCATATGTTAAATGCAGTCAAATAGAATGTAACTCCTGGACAGGGATCATTTAAGACTCTGTGCTTGGATGAGCCCTCAGCTCTTACTGAAAATGTTTCGCACACTGTTCTGCTCTTGTGTCTATAGGAATAGTGAGCTGGGATTCCAAGTAGGCTTTGCTGTTCTCTAAGTGGAAAACATCAGTAGGAAAAGTGGCTGAGCCAAAACTGTCAGAGGGGACTTTAGAATTGATCTTCTGAGCCTTCCCAAACATGAAGGACAGAGATTACTCAAGTTGGGGATGGAAGATGGGGCAGAGAAATGGAGGGACTTGAGTCTTTTGGCTCACCTATATTGTGATTTTTGCTTTGCTTGCTGTTGTGTGGGGGGTGTTTAAAAACTTGAATATCTATTTATTCTTCTAGAAAGCCACTGGATTTGAGTTTTCACTCTAGACACTGTCTGGGGAGGTGCGGGGAAGCTATGTGTGTGAGTGCCTGTGCAACTATGTAGGGATTCTTTCGAGTGCAGTTTTCAGACCTAATGTGCAATGGAATGAACCAGTGAGCATGGTGCATAGCATAACGCTCTTAGCTATTGCACGGTCAAGGAACCTTGGTGTGTGAGTGCAACACTTTTACAGTTTTTTTTTTATTTTTGTTTGTTTGTTTATTGGTTTGTTGTTTTTTCGAGACAGGGTTTCTCTGTGTAGCCCTGGCTGTCCTGGAACTCACTCTGTAGACCAGGCTGGCCTTGAACTCAGAGATTTGCCTGCCTCTGCCTCCCAAGTGCTGAGATCAAAGGCGTGCGCCACCACTGCACCATTTATTAAATGTTCTCTTTGTTTATTTCCCTCTTGTATTTCTCGAAGAAATACTTTCTCAAATGTTCATCTCTAACTGCCACACTGGAGGGATGGGGGTGGGGGGGGGAAAGGAAACTCATTTTTCAGTTTTGTCTCTGTCAGTACTGAGACCAGAGACAAAGGTAGCAACAAACTCGTTGGGGAAAAAGTACCTTCCCTTTAACAGTGACATTCCTCAAGAGGGCCATTTGGTTTTCTTGCTCAAACCTTGGGAGGAATGTGTGCTTTGTTTGTGGGGGTGATTCCCTTGTGGAATGGCTTTTAACTTTTAGCTTTGCTGGCATCTCTTGAACAGAATAGCTTCTTGGTTTCACTGTAAAAAAACAAAAACCACCCAACCAGGTGTATTCCGAGCAGAGCTCTGCAGGTGGAAGGAGAATCTGTGGGTCCTGGGTCTCCTAGTGCTGGCTGTTCTTTGGGCAAAGGCCATTTCTTTGGCACTTAGTGTGTTGGCAGGAGTTGACTATTCAGGATTTTTCTTCTTTGCTGCTCGCCAAGGTGATTCTGGGAGTCTCTGAACTACCTGAATTGAAAGCATTTGTGTTTCCAAATAGAGCACAACTATCCTCCCTAGGTCTAGAAATCAGAGGCTTGTCAAAGATGTGAGAAGTTTTTGAATTCCATTCCAGAATTGTTTATCTGAAAGCCTTCAGCATCCTTTTTGACATTTTTGGGCTTTTGCATTTGTATCAACATTTCTTCCTTTAATAGCTACCTGTGTCTTTGCCCCCACTCCCAAACCAAAGCGTTCAGACTTACCCTGGGAAGCTGATTGGTGTTTCTTCCCCAGGACTCGGCAGAGCACACGTGGGAGGTTCTTTATAAATACTGGTTGAGCCCTGACATTTCTTTGTAATTCTTTTCTACGTAGCACATACATGCATTCAGAAGAATACATTACTGTATGAAACTTTGGTTTTTTTTTTAATTTATTTTTTTAAATCTTTGTATGTGCAAGGTGTGTCAGAAAACCCAGAGTGTTACTCCTTGTCTGTACATTGTATGGAACAGGGTTTTGGTTTTGATGGCTGCTGCACATGCCAGGGTGGCTGGCCCCATTGGTTCTTTGGATTCTCCTGTCTCTGCCTTGCATCTCATGGGAACACGGGGATGACAGACTCATGCCTCTGGATCTGTCTATCTTTAGACTCTAGGAAGCATAACTCAGGGTCTCATGCTTGTGCAGCATGCACTTTATCCACTGAGCTAGCTGCTTAGCCCAATACCTGGAACTTTTAATGGCCACACAGACTCCTTCCATCTCAGAACTGAATTAGAGCAACAATGCTTCTTTCTGCAAGCTTCAAACCTTCCATTCCTTCTTGGGTTGTCAGTTTCTATCAACTCTATCTTCAACACAACAGACCTCCCTGGTTCAATTTATAAGACATAGCCCAAGTGTGGCCAGTCCTCTTTTCTTCCTGGACTACTGTGTTAATGAAGTCCAACCCTCCTAAGGTCCCAGGGCTCCTCTGTTTCCCTCACACCTCACAGCTATTCTGTTATTTGGTCTTACTTGTGTTTCCTACAGTGCTTACTGTCCATCCCTGAGCTTGTCTCAGGCATTCCAGCACATGTTGCATCCCCGCTTCCAGAATGCATGCAAGCATTGCTGCTTCTGTCCCTGTGAGCACCACAGTTCCCCCACTTTCTGCTCCAAGAGAGCTATCAGCAATCTTTGTATTTTTATCCAGATCATGCCATCTTCTCCTCATATAGATCTCAGGAGATTTGGCCCTGAAGGATCCTGAGGAAAATCACTCTTGATTTTCTCTTAATTTATTTCCTTGTATGTCTCCTGCTAATGAGGCAGGCTAGGCTGACTCCATGACAGGCTTCAAATTGGCAGTTAAGGAGACTAGGCTAAATCTCTGTTCCCAAGAACTGGACAAGTCCAGGCAAATCTAGGCCTCAGAAGCTGCCCGGATACCTGGCCTGAGACAAGGACCATGGATCAGCATAAGTTTTCATATTTCCCCAGCAACAATTTCTAGCCCCTCATACCCCAGAAATGGTTCTGGAATGTCCCTAGGGATAGAGCAATGACTAAGACAGAAGTCACCTACCTCCTCAAAATTCCCCTAATGTGCTTTAAGTTGGGCTTTCGAGCTCATGGGGGCATCTCCATGCTTGGATCCCAGCATGCTGCACTTCTGCAGAATTAAATGCACTTTGCTTTCACATACTGTTTGCATCTGGGTATCATTCTTTGGAGCATCGTGGACCTTTACATTTGAATCATGCTAGTCGGCAGTATTCCTCCTATGCACTACAGACATGGCCACTTAGCTCTGTCCCGTCACACTTGTCTTCTCCCAGATGGCTTTTTTTTTTTTTTTACTCAGATGCTCACATAACACCTGTTTCTGTTTAGATATGACCTTTTCAGAGAGGTCTGCCCTAGTTACCTCAACAAGAGTTTCTCTCCCTCGAGCTCTGGGACCTTACTCTGCTTTAGTAGTCATAGTCTTTCCTGCATGGCATTCTATAACTGGTCCTCATTACTCATGGATGCTGTATTGGTCAATTTGATAACTTGCTGAAACATCACTGTAAATCCCTGAAGTCCTGGGCATCCATAGGCAGTGAAGAAAATACGGGGCGCCTGATGTCCAGACTTTCCATTCAGCTCAGCCAGGGCACAGTGTGCTTCCTTGTCCCAGCCCTCTCTCGTGCTGCAGACACTGTCCTCCCTGCAGTCTATTTGTGTTACATTTTCACATGTTTCTGCTATTGGGAATGTTTTCTTACTTAGAGTGATCCTTAGGTGTAGTGCAGAGGCTGTGGGATGTTCCTAAACACATAAGGCTCCGATGTGCTTTGTGGAGAAAATGTGTGCTACATAAGCTTTCCTGGAGCCTGTAGTGCTCTCTGCCACAAGTTCAGAGCTTGTGAATCAACAAAGAATATTAAGTAAGGCCTCTTTAAGCAGAAACAGGTCCTGCACGGATTGGATTGTTTGATGAAATGTTGTCTCTAGAGACTCACAGACGCTTAGCCTGCATTTCCTTTAGAAGCAATACATTTTTATATTACATCAGCACTTACACCACCTTTGCAGAGACTTTGTATCGGGGCTAGCAGAAATCAACTGTGTCCAGATGTGTGGTTATGGCTACAAAAATATACAGTTGCTTGTGGCCCATTTCTCCACTACCATGTAAATTTCCTGAAACCAGAGATCAGGTCTGTGTCCCAGAAGGGTCAAATGTAGCCAAGAAATTCTTAGGGAAAAGCTACAAAACAACAACTTCCCCTTTCAGGGATTTGGGCATTATGCTAATGAGCCCAGCTGGCCAGCACTCTTTGCAGGAGGGATTACAGGTCTCATCCCTCTCCACGGCTCAACAAAGCTCCAGTGCTTGGATTCAGAAACTCCAAGTGACCAAGTGACGACTGTTCTGAGAATCCTGTGTAGATGCCATCTTTGAGCACGTAGGCCATGAACACAGAAAACTAGGTTTGAATCTGACTCCACGCTCTCTTTGTATGTTAAAATGAATGGCTTGGTCTTCTCCCAAGATTGTTTGTTTGTTCCATAAAATGAAGATAATTGGAGGTCTGTTGACCAGGGCTGGGAAGGTTAAATAAAGAGCTACACTTCACTAGGCTTGCCTGGCGCCATGGCAAAACTTCCTGTACATATGTTCTTCATAGCACTATATACTTTTGGAGCTCAGTGTGGAAAGTAAGGGCAAAGGAATATGAAGCCAAGCCAGGAAGCACTCAGGAGCCCTTAACCACTATTTAAGATCATCACTGAAGAACAGTAGCTGACAAGATACTGCACTGCAACTAGTGTACATTTAAATGGCCGGATGATCTCCTTCACAACTCATCTCTAGATGGAAATGTCTGGCAGTGTTTAATCAATGTTTTCTTTACAAAACCAATTCATGGGGCAGTCTGACCACCTTTGCTTTATAGTAATGATATTAAACCTTTCCTCTGTATTTCTATCACCTGGGGGCTGGTAGAACACTGATGCCTGGGTAGTCTACTCCCAAAGAGTCTTGGTTTTAATTTCAATATTAATTTATTTATCTCACGGGACCAAGGCATCATTGTTACTGGACACTTGAGGAGACTCTGAGTTTAGAGCCATAGATGAGTCATTAAAGTCTCAAGCAGAAGAAGTTCATAACAGTTGCTGTCTTCCTACCCTCACCTCTTTTTAGCATCCAGGGATCAAGCACCACTTGGAGACACCAAGGAGATCATGCCAGGCCTCTGTGCTTATGCACAAAGCTGATCACCGTTGCTGTTAGAGGAAAGCCTAATTATCTGTGTAATAAATGAATTGTACTTTCAAGGCATATAGCCCAGCTGTTGCTCTTGATTTTAGCCGAGGCTGTATTTTTGCTGTCTCTGCATTCTGATGGCGGTAGCTGAACAGAGTAGTTTCAAGTGGAACAGACAGTCTGACTCTTTGATCAAAGCCCTCTGATAGACAGACGTGAGCAATGAAATAATTTTAAGGTTGGGAGTCACCACAAAATGAGGAACAAACTATATTAAAGGGTTGCAGCATTAGAAAGGTTGAAAGCCACTACTGTAGTGGGCCCTAAAATCAATGTGTGACCTTCTCATCTCTAAGAACTTCAGATGTTCAGCTGGTCCTGTCTACCTTGTTCAGAAATCTCTAAACTTTTGCATGAATTTTCTAGAACAAGTTCTCCTTATGTAACTCAGCATCTGAGAGTTTAAGTTGCCAGCATCTAAGCTTCAGGTCTGACCCACTGAGTTGGAATTTCTAGATTGTGACTGAATTACACAGGGTTATGAAGTACCCGGCTTCTTCTAAAGTCCAGGATCTGCAATTCTGAAGTCAGCCTTTTACCTTTCTCATGTGAGAAAACTTAGGAGTTACAGACTTCTTTCCACGCTTAAGCAATAGCTCAGTTAGTAAAATACTTGCCTTGCAAGTGTACAAACCTGGATTTGGTCTCCAGAACAGATGTGAAGAAGATGGCCACGATAGCATATGCTTATAATCTGAGACCTGGTGAGGTAGAAACCCACCGACCAAGGCCAGTGAGAGACTTTAAACTCAACAAAGAAAATTAAGGTGGGCAGCACTGGAGATATAGCATGCGAGGTTAATCGTTGGCCTTTACAAGTATGTACACACATGTGCGTGTACTCCCACGTACAAATGTGCTCCAGCATGCTCACATAAACAGACACACAGGTATCGAGTCTTACACAGAGATGTCACACACACACACACACACACACACACACACACACACACACACA
>JADRCD010126974.1:0-13520 GCA_019843815.1 Montemys delectorum | reverse complement strand
GGGGCAGCTGTCTGACTGGATTCAAGGTCCATTCAGCAGGAGGGAAATCATGCTTTGAACTGGAAACTTTAGCCAGCTTCCTGGGGGCTAGTATAGTCAGGGACCTTAGAAAAGAATCTACCGTCACTTTACTACATCAGCACAATTCCTTACTACATACTAAATCTCAGCCTTATTAACCACAGGTAAGTGCAGCCAGCCCCCCAATCCCATCAAAGAAGCCTTTCTTTACAGAAAACGAAGACAATCACAGGAACTTACAACTAGACAAAATGCAGAGATCCACACAGGGGACCCAGTCTCAATGGCTACATCTACATCTATGACTCAGGACATCATGGCAGAAGAGGACAGAAAGACTCAGAGTCAGAATAGCAGGAAGTCCCCAGTGAGACAGTCTCTCCTAGAAATGGGGGAGTTTTACGACTCCCACTCCTACATAGAGAACTGCAGGCAACTAATGACTATTGGGCAAATTACCCTCTCCCAGGGATGAGCCCCCTTATTAGTTGTCCAATGTAGAATGGTAGGCAGGCCTTGAAACAGACAAACTCAGCATATACATATATATGAATATATATATATGTAACAGAAATAATAAAAAAGAAGCCATCACCTTGAGAAAGGAGGGACATCAGAAATACATGAGGAAGGGTAGCTGGAAGGGGTGAGAGGAAAGAAAGGGGAGTTAATATAATTTGATTTCAGTTTTAAAAACTAAATACTTGAAAGTCTTAATAAAAGATAAATTTAAAAGCTCCCCATTTTGCCTGAGTAAACAGAGGTCATAGCCACAGCCTTGGTTTGACATCGGGCAGAAAGTGGTTTCCGCCACTTGCTCTGCTGTGAGGCTCTGAGCTATACAACCTCTCTATGCCGTGATTTTTTCGTTATAGAATAAAACAAGTAAAAAGGAATAGACCAGTATGTCTCACAGAGTTGCTGAAAGCATCACAGGTGCTTGAGAAGTGTTTGACAGAGTGAGTCACATAAGCTATGTAATGATAAATAAGACTTTGACCACCTGGCTGGAGGGCTTTTACCCTCCAACAGCTGGGAAAGTGCCTCAAGTTGTGCCTGGCCTTGGTCTGTGGGTTTTCAGAGCCCTGCTTCTTATTCCTCTCAGAGAGAGAATACTGACATTAAAAGTACTACACACACACACACACACACACACACACACACACACACACACACAAAATGGTGCATACTTCAAGAAGCAAAAAAATCACAATAAAGTCTCCTGATAAAATAATGTAGCTTTTACAATAATTTACTCTTAAAGTCATTACCACATTGACTGTTAGAATGAGCTTGGACTGAATAAAAGGGAGAGATGGATGGACTGCTCTTTATTAGCTCTTGGGTCATTGAGTCACTTATTCAACAATTACCAAAGGGATTGTTCAAAATGCTTCAACTTCTCATTTTTTTCCTTAATGTTATTTATGCCACACATTTGCACTGCCCCACCCCACCCCGCCCCACCCTGCCCCTTCTCGCCTTGCTGCTGGGCATCAAAGATACTAGATAATAATGAACAACCTTGAAGCTCATTATTATTTCTCCTTATTTCAAACACAGCAGATTTCCTTTGGGTTCTCAGGAGTATGGGTAAGTGAAGAGAAAAACCGCCAGAACTTACTGTAACCATTCCTGCCACTTCTGATGCTAGTGATGACAGTGAGACCTCCCTCAAAGGTGAAGACACTCCTCTGGTTGTAAAACACAAGACCAAACAGCTGTGCAACGGTTTCTACACTGCTGTTTTCCATGTACGCCTGAATATTCCAGACACATCCCTCTGCCTCCATGCAGCCATTTCTGAGTTCATGACTCCTAAAAAGCCTTCCAAAAATATCTACACAAAAGTTTTTCATAAAAAGTCCTTATATAAATCTTCCTAAGTCAATTTTAATAACTTACTTTGATGTTTAAAGATGTTTCCTTCGGTTTGTCTCATTTATCAGTAGTATTTACTTCCAAGTGTAAAACAGAGTGAATTAAACTTCTTTGACACACATGGGGCTTTAAGAGACCACACACCTGAGTGATTCCAAATAATTTTCACATGAATGGCTAAACTGGGGAAATGTTTAATTTATTAGGACTTGAGTAAATCGAAGAGCCAAAAGTGTTTTAAAGTCACTGGTAGAAAAAAATTTAAATCGAAAGGTTACAAATTAAGAAATTAAAATTGAAATTCAAATATTACAACTAAGAAATTAAGTCTTAATGTGTGAAGTCCTCCCCAAATTTCACGTTTGGGCAGAGCTGCTGACAGCTCTGTAACAAGACTCATGCTTTTAACATTGAACAATAGAAATATTTTTTAAAACACAACATACTTGATTTTTCTTTTAGGAAAAATTCTCCTAGTGAAAGCAAGTACTATTAGAAGTAAGATTGTTAGTCTCCTTTGTCTCAGTGACTTTCCAACAGTGTCATATTCAAAATGTTTCCTGTGCCCACAAATTTACCAAGATTAGGGCCCTGGAGGTGGCTCAACTGGCAATGTGCAAGAACATGAGGGCCCGAGTCTAGATCCCTGGCACACTTCTTAAAGGCACTACCTGTAATCGCTGCACAAGGGAAGTAAAGGAAGGACACTCCCCGGGCTTGCAGGTAACTAGTCTTGCTAAATCAGTGAGCTCCAGTTTCAGTGAAAGATCCTGTCTTGAAAAATGAGATGGGACACAGTACAGGAAGACACCTGTCATCAAAAAGGGGATGGGACGGAATACAGAGCAATACCTGCCGTCTACTTCTGGCAGCCGCATGCACATACACGTGTGTGCACTCACAAACACATATTCACACACACACACACACACACACACACACACACACCACACAACTGAAGAAAAATACTTCCACTGGACCAATTAGGTCACGCCTAGTTTTCTCAAGTGCTGTCAAAAACTAAAAGTCTCCTCTTCTTCAAGGCTGACGTCATCTTTTCTCTCTTTCAGCAGATAATTAATTACACCATAAAATTACAACTCAATAAACACTGTTTAGGGGACAGAATAGGGAAAAGTAGAAATCCTCAAGGATTTAAAAAAGTACCACTAAAATAAAGAAACCAAGCATATAAAAGGCAATTATAAATAGAACCATGGTGTGACTACTGGTTTCATTCAATAAGATTGTTCTTTTAAAAAAAAAATTGGTATAAACGTAATTATAAATGAACACTGCTATTCTCAGCACTTTCTGTCCAGAAAATTCAGTATACCATATGAAAGCAGCACTAAAGCACGTCAACTAGTTTATGTACAACTTGATTTTCTAAATGCCAAGGTTAAAAGAAGGCACCAGAAATATTGAAAAACACAAAAGAAGCAATGTAGAAATTCTGAGAGATTATCATAACTCAGTTTGCCACAGGAAAAATATTAAGATAAGATTGAAAATAAAATAAGCAGGTTATGATATAGCCAAATTATTGCAAAATGTATCACATTGTCTGGGTGTACATTGCGGAGGTCACAGAAAGCGATTACTTTAAACTGTTTCTCCACAAATTAGCATGAATAAACACTGCTTTCCTTGGTTTCAATTATGCTATCTAAAAGTGTGGTGGTGTTCCCTGGGGAAACTTGGTTCCAGTCTGAGGCATATGAGACAGGAGCCGGGATGATAGTATTTGACAGACACTAATAATAAAGATCAGTGACATTCCACAAACTTGCAGTTTCCCCCTGTGTTGGAAGCAACACAGAGCAAAAGGTGAAAGCCATGAGCTCTGGAGACAGACCTGTGTTCAAATCCTGGTCCCTGCACTACAGGCTGTGTGGCCTGGGGAAGTCTCTTATTCCTTTCCCAAGTGGAATTTCCAAAGCTAAACAAGGATTTAAACGCTCCACATCGCCCTCAGAAAGCAGACAACTGTGCCCTGTGTCAATCTGCATTCAAAACTTGTCATCTGAAAAGTTTTAAAGTAACTGAAGATATTAGCATGGTGCCATGACAACATAAGGAAGTGAGGTCTGATGGCCTATGGAAGTTGATTGGCTCATGGACAAGAAGTTTAAAAACAAGAGTTGAAATAGCACTAATGGCACACAGACAACGAGCCCAATTAACCCTGTGCATGCCACCTCCTCTCAATTCTGAAGTTACTACCTGATAATCAAAGGGAAAATTTTTAAGTCTTAATGGGCAAAAAGAATTTAAGTTAGAAACAAAGAAGAGACTTTAAGATGCTAAAAATGAAAAAAAAGTAGTTGTTTTTAATATTATCAGTTTATCTATTATAATTCTCAGGCTTAAAAGCATGTTTGAAGGAAAACCATGCCAGAGTGTGTATAATTTTATCACAAATATAAAAGCTCGTCGATGACTAAGATAAACTCTAAATTAAGGGCAAAATTAAATTCAAGGAGAAATAATTTATTAGCCCAGAATCAAACACATAGGTTTGTCAAGCAGCTCATACGCACATGTCTACACACATACATGTTATATGTAAATAATCTTTGCAGTGACTTCACTTCCTAAGGAGCAGTGTCAAGAACAGTGGTATTGAATTTCTTTGAGAAAAGGGCTACAAGCACAAGGACAGTGTCCTTACACGGTGGTGACCTAACTCTTTAAAGGGAGGCTCAGATCTGTCTTGGCTCAGAGAAGGACCTGCTCTTCAGGTGACAGCAGTGGGAAGATTAGGCAACTCCTTTCACCTTTTAGGCTAAAGGTCAGCTTTGGACCCCCGCCTATTTTTCCAAGCAAAGTAAGTGTGCTACTCAGTATTCAAAATAGCATCAATGATGTCACAGTGAGAAAGATGCAGTTCATCGTGTAACCTAAGGAGCTAGCTTTTCAAATTACAACTGGAGAGCCTAACAGTCCACACATACATTTCTGTCTAAGGTAAAAGCAAGCGTGCACTGCACAGTAAGTACTGTCTTGTGAACTTTCATCTGATGTACACTTGGAGAAGCTTCCATTGGAGAACAGTCTGGGCTGCTGTGGAGGTTGCCACTGTTTCAAGCTTAAATTTTACCCTTTGGAGCCCCCTGCAGGCTCCAAAGGTTAACAACCGAATCCCAACTTGTTGGGAGGTTAGGCAGAGCAGGGACTGGAACTTAATTCAGAAACAAAGGACAGCATGTGGTCTACAAACTCCAACAGCCTTCTAGGCAGCCTCATTCCTCCTCAAGGAACTAAACTAACATGGCAAGGTTATTTCACTGAAAACTTGAATGTATCAACATTTCCCAGCAGAGGCCTGGGGGCCAATGAAGAAGTAAGTGATAGTATGCTTTATGATACTTTAGCAAAGTTAAAATGGATTTGTGAAAAACGGGAACTGACACAAACATAAAAGCAATGTTTTACATGCTTACCTTCCACTACCAAAGCACTTTCAGGACCAAAATCTTAAAAATAACCATCAGACACTATTCTAACCTTAACTGCACCTATATTAGGTCACCTGTTTCAGGATGCTGAACTGGTCTGCTTAGCTCAAGGCTGATTGTTTAACAGGTGATGGTCATCTTCAGAGGCAGAAGATCCTCTGATGCACCATCTCTTGGCCATAACTTCAATTTAGCAGAGGGAAAAGTGTTTTGCAACATACAACTAGCAGCGTTAGTCTGAGCCAATTATGGTTAGCTCCTAAAGTTAGAAAATAGAAAATGTACAGGTCTGTCTGCCCTGCAACCAACATAGCACAAATGTGCCCTACTGTAAACCAATTCGGACACACACCACATCTATTTCTATAACTAGTTCTGATCAGGTCATATCTGGGGCTCAAAACCTAAAAGAAAAAAAAATTTTGACCTTAGTATAATTTACATAAGAATCAGGACAAAACAAAAACAAAATAAACACTCCAATAAAACCAAGAATCTCTGCAAACCAGAACTCCATTTTAGCAAAAACAGTGTTACTCTTGGACATAAAGCAATGTTCAGAATGTCTGCCCTGGAGTTCCACATACATGGGATCATCTATTCAAAACAAATGCCTACATTCAACTCCTTTGCCAGTCACTTTATATAGATACTTCTCCAACTTTTTTTAAAAAGAATGAAAATAGGACAGACCACTTTTCAGTATTTTCTTGAAGTCAAAAATATAAAAGAAAATGACCATTCCCCTTAGAGACGGTATAGCCACTTGGAGGGGTATTTTATAATAGTGACTTAAAGATAAAGAAGGGTCCAAGCAACATACTTCCTGTCCTCTCTCACCATGGAATCCTGGTGCTGCCTTTTCCTGCAAACCTTCACCTTAGCACTGACAGGCCATCTTTACTGAAGGGCCCTTTTCTTTTTCCTATTCTAGCTATTCTTCCTACGCTGGTAGGCATACTGCTTATCTTTAGCACTAAAATAAATATCACTGTCAAATTGCTTGTGCTTTGTATCTGAGATACAAACGTATTCATGACCTTTCAAAACCATGGCTATGAAAGGATAATGGGAGGGAAGGGGCTGGAGAGATGTCTTAGTAATTAAGAGCACTGGCTGCTCTTATAAAGGACCCTCAGAGCCCACATGGCAGCTAACCTCCAGTTGTTTCAAGGGCTCCAATGCCCTCTTCTGACAATAAACACATGTGATGCACATACACACACATACATACATACATACATACATACATACATATATACATACATACAGGCAGAACACTCATACACATAAAATGAAAACGATCAACTTTTTAAAGGTTACTTACTAACTGCACTTTCATACTTTTCTCCAAGTTTCCCTCCCTTCCTCCCTCCCTCCCTCTTTCCCTGAGCTGAGATCTCTTTGTATCTCTGGTGGGACTCACCTTGTAACCCCCTCCCAGCTGCAGGGGTTGCAGGCATATGCTGCCCTGATCCTGTTGTCCAGACTACCCTGCTGAAGGAGTGATTCTATTCAACACAACTAGTGGGTCTGACAGCAGCTTCATACTGAGCAACAGTCCCTCGAGTACATAAAGCATCCACACAATGCACTACTCATTCAGGCTTACACACAAACTCACACTCACGTTTCTTTCTTTCCAGAACAAGCCAGAATTACAGCTCTTTTAGTGATTGTTATAATTTTTGGAATGGTTCATAAATTTTCCAGATTCTTTTAAATTTGTAATATTTTCATCTTTTTTTTCCTCTTTTCCCCCCAATTGTGAACCATTCCATATTGCATCTTTATTGCAAAAGTCAACATGCTTCTTAGAAATTCAGATTGTAATCGATAAAACAAACATTACATATATGAATTTAAATGTATAAACAGTTAGAAATCCAACAATATCTCCTATATACTATTACACAAGTTCACAATCTTGTAAAAACTATAATACAGGCATACTATACATCAAGAGGAAACATCCTTCCTTTTCACATGATTTTTTTTTCTTTGTGAAATAATGATCCATTACCATGAATCTTTTCCACGGTAAAAGGACTGTTTTCCAGTATCTCAGCTGGTGATGATATTTTCCCAACGCTCCAAGAAGAAATTGAGAAAAATTCCGCATTCCTTGGGGTAACCTTTTTAGACTTGGGCAGAAATCTAGAAACTCTTACTGACTGTTCACACTGGCAGCTCTCACTGTGGATCTGCTACCCAGAGAGTTTACAAACTAGGACAGCAGAATTTGTCTCAAATGCTAAATGTTATCTCTATAAATAAAATGCCAAGAAAACAAGTCATGGTATATAATTGAATTTTAAGAGAAATTCTAACAGTTGGGGATTGGTGGATGGGGATAAAGGGAGATATATACACACATACACATATTCAGCTATTTTATGCTAACCTTAAGTTTTATAACAGTATAATTAATCCATATTTTTAATTCATTTTTGAGTTAAACACATTGGAAAAGAATTTTAGTTCTTTTTAAGGAATACGGAAGGACCCAAAACCTTAATAAAAAATGATCTCTCATATTAGCACCGTTCTCGTTCATCCTCTGCCCCTAATAACTAAAAAGCCAAATAAATCCTCAACTCTCTCTATAGTGAGTGCATAAAGATGTCAATCTTAAGGTTTAAAAAAATCATATGAAAAGGAATCTCATTCTGCTCAACTGTCAGTCTACTGAGACTTTTCTTACAGCTTCACTAATTTACTGTCATTTTCAGTCTCCAAATACAAAAATACAACAATTCTTATTGAAATCTATACGCTGGTAGTTTTAGTACACAAAAGAAAAAAACCAAACAAATTATTTACAAAATTATACAGTTTAAGAAAAAACTTTGTACAAAAAATATATAAATCCTTTGTTCCCTCTATCACGTTTAAATGGTCAGGACTCAAAATATTCACCACAATGAATCTTTCCAAATATATACTGACTGAGCCACAAACATCAAGAAAATTTCATTAGAGATGATGGAGAAGTGAGGAGCAAGATGCTTATTGAAGGTTCCCTGTTCTCATGCGTTCCTTCTTTATGGGCTTAGCTTAGCCTCGGTGTCATCAGCAACACAACAATAACCTAGAGAGGAAGTCCCACTACAAAGGGAAAGCTACACGAACTTTTAAAGTATCCTGGTGTGTGATACGTCATTCCAGGACAATATGAAGAGGAAAAAGATGATCGGAAGGTGGGATCTAACTCCTTGTCACTATGTAAATCTAGAGTCCTGATGGTTTTAGGTTTCTAAGTGAACTGTTTCTATTTTAAGGAACAGTCTTTAACCTCAGGGAACAAAACCCTGACATAGTTAGTGATCACCAAGAACCTTCTGAAGCCAACAGGGCGGTTCAAATTTTCACACCACACATATTATAAAACAGATGTGTATCCTTGAAAATGTGACATCCTATGTACAGTAATCATTTCATTTCCCCAGGGATCAGTACAGTGTAGTGTTGCTCCTCTGCTTTTCCATCTAACATTCAGAACACAAGGACAGACATTTACACATATATTTTACTTAACAGACACTCTGTACAGTGTACAGTAAAAATGCACACGGTAAAGGAAACTGCCTACTAAAGTGTGTGTATGTTCGTGGACAGCAAAATCTATAAAATTATGAAAATATAAGGTCATCTAATCAATGTCAAGTTAGAATCTCATTTATTACTAGCTTATCCAGACTCCTAATCCCCACCTCAGCACCTCACCATCATCATTACAATGTAGGAAAAGAACTTCAGGTACCGACCATTAACCCTTCTGTGTAACTATAACTATGCCGAAGCTTTAAAAGGGGAGGGAAGCCAGTAATTCTGTCCCCTAAAATTCTGCCTTTATTTCCATCAAAGCATCACTTACTTATAAAGGTGCTGGTTTAAACCTTACTGATGACTGATTCTTGGTTGCCCAACTGAATAACTTATTTCAAAAAGTCAGGCTTATTAATCAAAAGGGATGAGAAAGATACAAGGGAATAAGCAAAAGGGCAAAAGGCAAAATGAGGTTTATTTAAAAAGGGGGATAGGGAACAACTGAAGCAATGCTCAGCACATATCAAAACACGGAAGATGAGTGGCAAAGCCCCAGAGCAGGTGCAAGGAGAGGATGCAGCAGAGCCAGCTTCCATGCTCTGTAGCTCGGTGGTTTTGCTGAAGCTTTGTCACACATAAACTCTGAGAAAGACTGACTATAAATCGGGCTCTTCCATGGTAAAAAAGAAAAAAAAATTAAATTTACTTTTCTTCCAAGACCATCCTTGAAAGGAGAAGATTTTTAAATTACAAATATCTCCAACTGTCTGACGACCCATCCATAATAGCTAAGAGTTAAGAGATTCCAGGCGATTTTGACATTTAATGAAATTTTTATCAGCAGATTTATAATCCAAAATAAAATTTCTGAACACCCTGTCTTTACATTGTAATCCAGCACCAAGAGCAGAAACAGATGGTGTGGAAGGTAAGGTTCTAGAGAATCCAGTCACTCCTGTGGATCTTCACAACTGTGTAAAGTCACGGCCTTTGGTGATTTGATATCATAGACAATTATGAGATGTGTTTGAATAGCAACTTGCTGTCCTTAAACCTACTGTGTTGAAGAGAAAAAAATTTTTTTGGCTCATTGACTTCTTTAAATAATTCTAAAAAGTTGTTCTTCTAAACAATATTTCTAAAAATTACACAACTCGCATCAAATTTCATCTTCGCCACGAACGAGACTCATATTCATCTTCATCTTCATCATCATCATCATGCAAAAACAAATCTGAGGTTTCTGTTTCCTAAAGAGAGGAAAACACATATCTGCTTAGCTGTGCACAAATGCAGAGTAAACAGCCACACGGTAAACAGACTAGCAAAAATCCTAGGTCAGATTTATCCACAGTTTATTTTTAGGGCAAAACAAACAAAGGAACAAAACTACCAACCAACCAGCAACCCCAATCTTCACATTTAAACACAGTCTGTGCATGCATTGATCAACCCAGATACAACAAAGATGTTTGTTTCTTTGTAATGGGAACATTCAACATTCTTTTTTTTTTTTTTTTTTGTTCCTTTTTTTTTTTTTTGGTTTTTCAAGACAGGGTTCTCTGTGTAGCCCTGGCTGCCCTGGAACTCACTCTGTAGACCAGGCTGGCCTCGAACTCAGAAATCCGCCTGCCTCTGCCTCCCAAGTGCTGGGAATAAAGGCGTGCGCCACGACACCCGGCTACATTTAACAATCTTGAGTTGTATAACACAACACTGCAAACTGTCACTATAGTGTGGCTAACTCCCTAACGGAGGACTAGAGATTATGCTTCCTGTCTGACTGTGATTCTGTACTTTTTAACCCATTTCTCCTATCAACATCCCAGAACACATCTTACAGATGGATATTATTATTTGTCCTGTTTAAATTAAAAACATTATTGGAGGTTTCCATTCAAGTATCATCACCAAGAAAATAAAATGCTGTGTGGAAGTCAGTCATTATAGTACTTGGGAGGCAGAAGCAGGAGTTTTGTGAGTTTGAAGGCAGCTTGAACCACAGGGTTTAGTCCTATCTCAAAAAGCAAAGAAATAAAGTGCATGTGTATAAACATGTACACATATATATGTATACTGTAACTTATTAAAAAATTAAAACTGACTTTATTCCATTAACAAAAGTGAGGAAAATCATCGGGCAGCAGTGACGCATGCCTATAGTCCCAGCACTTGGGAGGCAGAAGCAGGCAGATTTCCGAGTTTGAGGCCAGCCTGGTCTATACAGGGTGAGTTCCAGGACAGCCAGGGCTACGCAGAGAAACCCTGTCTCGGGGGAAAAAAAAAGTGAGGAAAATCAGTAATTTCCCCAATTTTTCCTGGGATATCTATCATTGATTTGTGACAAATGAATATGCTTGGATATGCTAACTTCTCTCATGACATCAACATTCCACATCTTATATAAAAATCTAAAATTTGACACAAAGAAGAAATAATCCACAAATATCATCAATGTGCCAAGATTTACTTTCTTCCTAATTTGGGAACATTTCTGCTTTTGTTATGTAAACCTGTCCACACTCAATGAGTCAGAACATACTTATTAACTAGAAAAACTTGATTCTTTTAAAAGCAAGAGTTTAGAGTCTGAAGTAATTTACATTATAGGGCTGAATATTCTTTTAATAAACTAATTAGATGACAAAAATAAAAGGCAAACTTATTTCTCAAAATATTTTAAGAGGCTAATTATTACCTCTAGGCTAGTTTTAGCTAACCCACTAAAAGGAAAGTGACACTATTCTATATGCATAGTACTTGATATAAAGAGAAAGAGAAGGCAGTGCTGTGTCTCGGATCTTATTTTAATAGTTGACTTTACCTCTTCTTTGACTTCTTCTTCCTCAGTTTCAGTAGATATAGACGGTACCTTGGGCTTGTGCCATGATATCTGTAGCCGACGGTCTTTGAATTTTGATGCTTGGTTTGTAGCCTAAAGTGCGTTTTAGAAGAACATGTAAGTACACACTTATCTTTACTAAGGATTTCTTCAAACAGTGCTACTTAAAAACTGTAATGAGCTGAAGAGAAACAATCTGTCAACCAGGGCCTTTTTCAGCTAAGGCACGTCTGTTTGGTCTATGTTTTACAGACATGACTGTTGCAGTACAGTCACTCTACTGAGCAAAATGACATGAGGAGAGCAAATACTTTCCTCATTCAATGACTGACTCCTGACTTGGTATTTACTTATCAAACCTTAAAATCATATCCTTTCTGAGATGAATCATCTCAGTTACTGCATTGCATTTCTCAGCTTATCTGATAACTCTTCTTATTTCCTCCCCAAAACTTTCTTTTCTAGAGACAGGGCCTGGAAAGAGCCTAGGTTGACTTTGAACTCTCAACCCTCCTGCCTCAGCTTGCCAAGCAGTAGGATTACAGACATGTGTACCATCATGTTCACTTTCTTTTCTCACATGCTCAGACTTCCCTAGCTCATCAATGAATACAATAAACGCTAATGAGAGCTGGGCCTGATGTCTTACACCTGTAATCCCAGAACCCAAAAGACTGAGACAAAAGATTATTCCAAGTTCACCCTGGCTACACTATGAGTTCCAAATATGTCTGAACTACAGAATGAAACCTAGTCTTTAAAAGAAAAAGCCATTGTCCCTGCCAATCATGATAAAACCTCTATTTCCTTCTCTAAGCACCAATACCTAGTAGTTCTATGGGTTAAATCCAGGGTCTAGTACACACTATCCAAGTGTCTACCACAGAGTTACATCCCTAACCCCTAAGTGTTTTCCTCAGTACAATTTTCTAAATACTTCTCAGCAGAGTCAATGAGAAGACATCTCATTTACTTACTTTGAAAATGAAATGAACCTAGGGTCTAATACATGCTAGGCAAGCACTATATAAATAAACTAGATTTCCACACCTTAAATGATGTACATGCATAAACTTTTATGAAAACAAAGTTAAATTCATAACAAAAAGTCTAAGTAAGCCATCAAGATGGCTCTGAGAGTTAAAGCTCTCACCCCACAAAACTTGATGACCTGTTTGATCCCTGAGACTCACATCATAAAAGAACCAACTCTCACAGGTTGTCAGCTGACATCCAAACACATGGGTGTCATGGTGTAAGCAGTCCCCCTCCCACCCACCTAACATGCACATACGATTCTAAGGTGTATCTGAGGTGGGTGTTGTTTATTTCCTTCTATATTTTCAGAGTTTTAAGTTTTCTTCAGTGAACATCATAAAAGACACTGCTCCATAATCAACAATTTTAACTTTTCTTGCTTTTAAAAGAATCCAATTTTCAGCTCAGGGAGCAATTCAAGAGTAGTTTAAGGTACTTACACTAAATGTTTTTCTCAGAAAGGGCTGATTCAGAAGTGTGTGTGATACTTAGAGCTGTGACATGAAAACGCATCCCTGGATGTGAGTCAGGATGTGGACGTAAGGAAGCTTCCTGGGAAGACTGCTGCATTTAGAAACTAGCACAAGAAATAGACTCTCCTATTTGCCTTTGGGTATTCTTGTTGGAAGCTGTGGTGTTTGTGGTTCCTGTAGACATTCGGTAGCATGAGGAAAAAATGGCTACCAGCCAACATAGAAAGAAAATAGAAGGGAACACAGGAGGAGCTT
>JADRCD010126973.1:0-13522 GCA_019843815.1 Montemys delectorum | reverse complement strand
ACTACTACTACTACTACTACTACTACTACTACTACTACTACTACTAAAACATGTGCACCAAGAGAAGATAAGTAGCTTTTGTCTCTTCTCAGTGATGAGCACTACATGCCACCTCTACTTTTATTTGAAAGAAAACATTAACCAAAATGTACTAATACATCTAATCAAAGCCAACTGATCAAAGCTGATCATTTGAAGGATGATAGTTTATTTCTTTTAATGTATGTAGAAATGCTCTAAGTTCTGCAATTGGTAAGTCATGTCCTTTTTCTAGAATCTGTGTCATCCTTTATTCTTCCAGCTTAATGAAGCTACTAAAGAACAATGAGAACTATTGTAGCAATAAGCATTTCTTATAAGCCTATCAAGAGTTTGGCACTGTATTCCAGTGGGAAATTAAGCAAACACAAAACCCACAAAATACTGAAGTTGATGAAGCTTCTTTTTTAACTGTCGACAGAAATTCTGAAAATAGCAGGGCAAACGTGAATAGTTGTTTAGCAGCAATCCTTTGTTAAGCACAGTTTTAGCACTTTTCAGTATAACTCTAGTTTTCTTAATACAAAAACTTGTTGACATTGGCACTGTTATCATGTTCACTTAGCATATGAGAAAACCTCAGAGAAATACTTGAGATTATGTGGTTAGTAACCAACCAAGCCAAGATTTGAGCTTAGTTCTAAAACCTTTGTAGTTTACCTCTCTCCATAACAGAAACCTTTGGACCTCCCTTGAGTGATTTTATGGATAGGACTAACTTACATTAGCTTTTACTAGCTTGACTTCTCAACCTAAGGAATGAGAATCCTTCATCTCATTCTCTGATGGGAGTCAGTCTTTCTACAGAAAGACCCAGGAACTGAGGTCAGCCTTCTAGCTCATCTAAAAGGCATTTTTTCCCTTTGATATTAATATTATTCTCTTTTATTTATTACAGATAATATTTGCATTGATTAATCAGATATGTTACAATTGTTTATTCTATAAAGGATATTTTATGGTTTATTCAAATGTGTATAGTAAACAAGTAAATTTGTGTAGTATTCCTTCCAAGGTTTTTGTAATTAACAGATTTAGTAAAGATGCCTCTTGTGTATTTATTTAAGTGATACACAGAGTATGTATGGAGATAGAGCAAACAGATTCCTGAAACATATTTCTAAACGTGTACCCCATCCCAAGAGTCTTCAAATATCCTTGACACATCTTTCTATTTTAGTTTCAATGTTAGCTGCCAATTAACATGTTGATGTCAAGATGGCCTATGACAGCAATTTTTTCTCCCTCCAGGTTCCATAATCCAGTAGCTTCAAATGATGGTATCCTCTAGTGATAATGACAGTGGAGTTTATATTCAAAATATGTCCTAGTTAAAACTTTGTGATCTTCCTGTATAGCAATTATAAAGAATGAGTGCTAATCTCATTTTTTTTTGTTTTTTTGTTTTTGTTTTTTTGTTTTGTTTTGTTTTTTGAGACAGGGTTTCTCTGTGTAGCCCTGGCTGTCCTGGAACTCACTCTGTAGACCAGGCTGGCCTCAAACTCAGAAATCCACCTGCCTCTGCCTCCCAAGTGCTGGGATTAAAGGCGTGTGCCACCACCGCCTGGCCCTAATCTCATTCTTAAGGATGGGCATTAGGGTTAAATATGACACCTCTGCAAGTGCATAGCACTCAGTAGACAGTCATGACTGGTGTGTGAATTTAGCAGGCTCTTATCATCCCGTGGACTGCTAGTTTATTTAATCCTTATCTTTCTGCAGGGAAAGCTTTGCCTTGAGATATTTACTGATTTCTGCGACATAAAATCTCCCTTTGACACTGATTTTGAGCTACCATTATGGCACCAGTTGGGCAACAGTATGCACAATCAAACATCTCTTAGGAAGTAGTGTTAGCTGGCTCCAGCATGGCCCTGAGTGGCCGATGCTTGCCACCTCCTCCTACTCACAAGTAAGATTTGTAGCATTAATATGTGAGTAAAAAGATACACAGAGAACAAATTGTATTACAAGGACTCACATCAGGTGCAGATATTGTGTGATAAAGAGAAGTAATCACTTTAGTTGCTGCTTTCTCTCCTGGCATAATATGCTGGTTATTCTCCCCAGCCTTGTTTGCCTTTTGTCTTTCTTTGTTTTACTTTCTACCTTTTATCCTCTCTTTTCCAACACACACTTTATCCAACATATACAACTATCAAGGGAAGGGACAGATTTTATGAGAAATTCTGAGTTTCAAGGAGAATGATAAACTCGTTTCCCATATCTTATCCATACAGGTAGCTTCCTGCTAAGAAACACATACAAAAGCCAAGAGTGGCCTGTCCAAAATCTCTGGCATCAAAATGTTGGCATATGAAGAATGGATTTGTTCAGTATCTGCCTGTAAAGTCTTTCCATGTAAAGACAAATGTCGAAACATGACTGTTTTCAGGTTTTAACTCACCATCAATTCCAGATTGTTCAGGACTTCTTGCGGGTTGCCTCCAGTGGTTCTGTGAAAACTAGCAGCTGTTAGGTAGATACTGAAGACAGGCTCCCTGGGTACTGCCCTCCTGTTTTCTCCTTCAGGCACAGGTGGAGATATTTATGCACAGGGAAAGAAATAAAAGGCACGTGTCCAGGTTCCTTTCTAGCTGTCTCTTAGAAAGCACCGCTTCCTGCACCATCCTCAGAACACAGACACAGCTGAGACTTGGTCCAGAGCCCCACACAGCATTACCTTTTGCTTTGCTGCCTGTTTCCTTCTGGCAGCTCTTTGGCAGGTGGCATCATACTCTGCTCCCTGAACAGCATTCCCAAAGGAGACTGGGTTGGCTAGTTTTGTGTCAACTTGACACAAGCTAGAGTTATCTGAGAAGAGGGAGCCTCAAGTGAGAAGATGCCTCCATATGATCAGCCTTTAGTTAAACTAGGTGAGCTGCTGGTCCTGGGTTCTAGGAGAAAGCAGGCTTCGTAAGTCACAGAGAGCAAGCCAGTAAGGGGCACTCCTTCATGGGCTCTTCATCACTCCTACCTCAGGCTTCTTTCCAAGTTTGAGATCTTGTCCTGACTTCCAAGTGTGATCCAAGTAAAACCTTTTCTTCCCAATTAGCTTTGGTCCTGATCGCAGCAATAGTGACCCTAAGACAGAAACCTCCCTTCATGTTTAATAAATATTTAGGCATTTTTGATTGTGTCAGTATTGACTTATTTTATGCTTCAAAGGTTAGAGGAGAAACCCTTCCTTAACATTTGAGTATTGTTGACTTGTGGAACTAGTATTGCCAAATAGAATAGTGAATAAACCATTAGATCATATAATTCCTATTGTCATTGGAAAAGCATACCTTCTAAGTATGCTATACCTTTAATACCTCATTAAGTTGGAAACCTAATTGCATGCTGGGTCTGGATGTTGCTGCTCAATTCAACCCACTTATCAAATAGCATTTTGTTTTCAATAGTTGTTAATGTTGATTTTTAAAGTTGGGAATTTTTTTTTTTTTTGAGCTAAAGGGCATTACCATAGAGACACTGGCAAAGCGAAGAGGAGATCTACACAAGCATTCTATAAGTAGAAACAATTTAAATTCAAAACTTTGTTAGTCACTCTTGTCATCATAGCTTAACACTAAGTTAATTTTCATGTAAGACATCAAGCAAATCAGAAATAGCACCACTACATCATCATCATCACCATCATCATCAACATCATCATCATATCTTTATTATCATATCTTTGTCTTCAATCATCACCATTGTTATTATTATATTTATTTTTATGGTTTATATTAATTTACTCTTAATAGAGCACCGTAGTATGAAAATTATTTGATTACAGTGCTTACTCTACAACATGGTGAAGAAAGTGGGGTTATTCCTGATATCTCAAATGCTGCATTCTTTGTCCAAAGTAGTATAACTTTTTCCCAGTAGTGTTTAGTTTTGACTGCAGTTCCATCTTTAGCTAAAGCTCACCCTGACAAGCGTCATGTCATGCTGACTCTAAGACCCTCCTTTACTAAGCCTTAGACTTTTTTTTTCATAAATTCCAAAGGCTTTGCCAGAGGAATTCTAGACATTTGACTTTATCAACTTCAAATGCAAACACCAATCTTGAAAAATGGTTCGTGTGAACTCTGTCACTAACATACCAATCTAGAAACTCTTACACTTTAAGGATGCTCACAACTGATAACACAACCTCAGCCTTTCACCAGTGTTATGCTCTCATTAAATTCTCTAGGCATTAAAGTTTCAGAACACTTGAGGCTGGACTTGGCCAAAACCAGATTTTTGCTTTATTTCTGTAGGTGTTGGTTTTGGTATTTTCCTTTCCCTTTAATCTATTTTCCCAGCCTTGAAAAATCACCTAAAGGGTGATTTCCTTTGCCTGTCAGGAATATGTGGCAAAGGGAAGATGCTTACTAGTCGCCCTGTTGCTGTTTGTTACTGCTGGCACTTAGCTGCCACCAGTACAATGGACAGAGGCTGAGAGTACCCTCATGCTTAGAAGGCAGTGTCATTTGCCAGAGTTCTTTCTCTTGGCACTTCTGCCACCTTCTATAACTATATAAAGGACAAATCCCCTTGCCCGTGATTTGCTTTCTAGGCTTCTTTGGAAAGAGACAGTGAAATGATTTATTCCTCTCTACAAATGAAGTACCAATGTATTCTCAGTACAGAGTTCTGGCCTCTGATCTTGGTGTTCTTAGGTTAATCTAGTATTAGGTTAGCTTACTAGCTTGCCAGTGCTGGAGAGAAGGACAGAAAAGATGGATGAAGTGTTAAGCAAACAGAGACATTAAGGATCTGAAAAATGTCTTGACGACTGCCTTCTCTGTTTCCGTTTTTATCTGCTCCTGGGAAGTCCCTTACAGAAATAAGGCATTTCCATAACTCTGCTCGATGCATCTTATTTTCAGTTAAATCAGTTCTTTTTCACTATATGGTTATAATAGACAGTTTACCTGTCTTTCTGTATTTGCCTCAAAGAAAGGCAGATGTATGAGCACACACACACACACACACACACACACACACACACACACACACTGTACATCTGCATTCAAATGTGCGTAGGAAAATGGATAGAATAAAGCTTACTGTATCATTCTTCTATGGCTCTTCTCTACATCTTTATAAACCTTAAAAAAATCATTAAGGAAGGAGGCTGGAGAGATGGTTCAGTGGTTTAGAGTACTTGATGGTTTTGCAGAAGACTCAGCTTCCATTTCCTACTACCCACATGATGGCTCACAACTGTCTGTAATTCTACTTCCAAGGGATTCAGTACCATATTGTGACTTTCATGACAACTGCATATCTATGGTGCATAGACGATATACATGCTGGCAAAGCACCTAAGCATGTAGAATAGAAAACAAATACGCCTTCAAAACAAATAAGTAAAAGAGTTATGTGATGGCATACGAAAGATGGCTCAGTTAGTGGGTGAAACGTTTGGTGTGCAAATGGGGAGGCCTGAGTTCAAATCTGCAGGATCTACCTAAAAGCTAGGCACGGTAGCACACATCTGCCATCTAGCACTTCCACGGAAAAGGAGAGAACAGTCTCCGGAATCTTTTAGGATAGCTAATCTTCTGCGTGCAGTGGTTAAACAACTAAGAAGAGACTCTGCCTCAAACAATGTAGAAGGTGGCAAAGAAAAATACTCAAGGCAGTACTCAATTATCTCCACATGGACATACCCACACTCGCATATATGGATGCGCACACATATTTATTTACATGTATACATAACACAGATAAATCTCATATAAATCGCTAAGAAAGACATGGAGTATGAACTCATATTCATTTGACCATGGAATGTTGATTTTAGGAGCAAACTGCAAGTCATAGATTATGCTTTGGAAAGAATGTGCTATGTTCTTTTCATTGCATATGTACAGGTTAGTTTACAAAGTTAGCTTGTTGCTTAGTAAATTGGCTTCTTATTTCATGTGAAGATTATACATTTTTTTTTCAGGTTGGAAGTGTAATTTTACAGTAACTACCAGAAGCTGTGACTCTGTAGAAACACAAAAACATTGTGTCACAAATATCCTACCTTTTCCTCCCTCCCACTATTCTTCCCCTAGTCTTAAAAATGGAAATAAACAAAACAAAAACCATGATTTTTCTCAGAAAAGGAGATGAAAAGTGGGTCTGCTGGCTGCACCTTCTATGGGTGGGCTTTCTTAAGGAGTGGACAAAGCCTAGATCCCTTTTTGTACACTGTGAAGCTGTTTTTCTATTAGTTGGTTCAGTTTATCACATTCATAGAATTAACATGAGTTTAAAGAGTCAGAACATACTATAGTAAAAACTACAACACAATTTTCTTTATTCGTTTATTAGTTTATTTAAATAGAATCTAACTATGTTACCTAGGGTGGTGTGCTATTCACTGTGCAGTTCAGACTACTCTGGAACTCGTGTTGATATTAAAAGCACATCCAACCACTCCTAGATTGCAAATGTATCCTTTGAGTTAATTTCATATAACCTTGGCTGACACTGAACTTGTTATACAGCCAGTGCTGACTTTGAACCTGTGATCCTTCTGCCTTTCCCTGAAAGAGCTACAGTTACTGGCATGCATCATTTCACTGGCTTGTAATTTGTTTCAGTGTCAGATATTGATAATATCATGTCAGTCATTAAATGAAATTAAAGGAATCAGTGAAGAACCAAAAGGATTGTTTAAACAGAAATGCTTGCAATGGTATCATCAGAGCCCATGGGACAGTATCCTGGCGTTTCTCAGTGCTTTCTCAGATCTTTGTCCCCATATGATAGCACTGGTTGCAGAACAGAAGTCTGACCCTTTGATAATCATGAGGTCAAGTGCTTGGGCATCTGTATAGCATGTTCAATCCTGGAAAAAAATCTTTGGATTTAAGGGTTCAGTCATCAAGATATGTTTTCATTTCTTTCTAGGTCAACTAATTTCATAAAAATGGCAAAATAAAAGCAATATATCTAAACACTTGTGTATGTATAACTAAACATACACTATGGAGAACTCTGTCAGAACATCTGGGTTTTTTGGGGGGAGGGGAGGATGGCCTGAGGATTAAATAAAGGGAAAACAATTTTGGTTAGGAAAGTAGTCCGTGCATTGCTCTGACATGGTTTGAGTTCTCCCATCTTCCAGCACATAGGAAAGGTAGCAGTTGGAGAACATGTATAGTCATCTGAGATGGCTTCCATAGACATATGAAAGAAAGATGGCACATTTGATGGCTCCTCACACACCCAATTAAACCTGGTGGGGGTGGGGGCAGTGGGCAGGGGTAGAGGGGTGGTGACATTCTCTTGGAGAAAGGGTAGAGGAGGAATGGAATGAGGAACTGTGGATGGATGGACCAGGAGGGATATAATGACTGCACTTAAAAAAAAGTAATAAAAAGAGAAAAAAGAAAAAAAAGAAACATTGAAAGAATGATTCTGAGGTCTGTGTTTTTCCCAGGGTGAATGATTCTGGGATTTGAGCACTGGATAGCTAACCAGTCCCATTTACTGCCTTAAATGTAAAATGCCTTTATAGTATCATAGATTCTGTGGGTTAGGTGTTTGGACAGGGGTCTAACAGGGTTGGATTTTCTTTGGTCTCCTATTTATAGAGACTCAATTATGAAGACTTGAAGAGCTTAGGGTAATCGGACTTGAACTACCTAAGGACCTCTTTATTCAAACAACTGGAACACAGGTTGGGACGATTTGAAACCTGAGCTTAGCTGAGACCAGCATCTTTTCCTTGTGGCTTAATTTTTCTGTGCATGTGGGCGCAACTCTGAGAGAGGGGAACTGTAAAGAGAAAGAGAAAGAGAAGTTCTTTATAGGAAAGAGACTAGACCATATTACAAAACAGTAGCAAAAATGTTTTCATCTTTTTATGAAAAATGTGATGTCTGTATATTAAAATATGGTTCTCTAACACCATCATCTCAGAAAATAGTGATTGTTGCCTTGACTTTATGTTTCATTAAGAATTGCAGGAATGGAAGACACCAAAGAACCAAGGCCCTCTAGACGCAACAGAAATTGATACACATATGAACTCACAGAGGCAGCACTCCCAGGTCTGGACCAAATGACATCTCAGTGTTTAGAGGGGAAGTAGACACAAGCCCTATCCATAACTCAGAAGGTAGCTCCTATTGATAAGAGCTCACAAATGAAAAATCACTTTTTGTTTTTCCAGTGAAGTCTTACTGGAAAAACAAACCACTCTTCAGTGAAGGTCCCATGCTTAGCAATAGACGACCAGTACAAAAGGAACTCAGTGGTGTTTTAGAGGTACTTGTGTGTGTGTGTGTGTGTGTGTGTGTGTGTGTGTGTGTGTGTGTGTGTATATGTGTGTGTGTGAGACAATGCTTAATGTGTTTTACTTTGGGTTTGTTTCGTTTGTATTTTTTTTTAACTGTACAGATCTTTTGCTTATATAATATCATCTATGACTGTGTTTTTAATGAGTTTTCTGTGTGTGCAAATGTATGTGTTTCAGCATCTGTTTCTTTGGTTCCTTTATTTTTCTGTTTGTTTTGTTCTATTCTGGTTTGTTTTTCTTTATCTTATTTTATTTTTAGCTGCCTGTTTGTATTCTAATGAGAGAGGAAGAAAGGGTGTGGATTTGGGTGCGTGGGAAGTGGAGAATCTGGAGGGGGAGAGTTGGGAAGGAGGGAAACCATAATCAGAATATATTGTATGAAGAAACTCTATTTCCAATAAAATGAAAAAAATTGTGTTGCTTTGTCACTTCACCATGCTAATATAAAATGTATCCCTTTAAAGTACTCCATTTTTTAAAACACTTTTCCAGTGCTAATCATAAAAAGCTATAAATAAATATACAGAAGCCAATTAACAATACTGTTTTCATTTGTGTAGGTCATTTAATAATAACTATTATTTGATAAGTTGTACTGGAATATGAGAGAAGAGGAAGCAAGAATCCAGTGGGAACATTTGAGCAAGTGAGATTAATGGGTAATCAGGAACCAGGCATGCTTAGATAGGAGAAGCATTCATAAATGATGCACTGAGGCTCTCAGCCCTTCTTGAATAATACAATCATTCACAGAGCTACCAAAACAGAAAATTGTGGTGTTCTGGTTCTTCTCTCAAAAATATTGATCAAATTGATCTGATATATAGGCCAGGCAGCAATATAAAATCTTCTGATATGATTCTAATGCATACCCCACCTTGAGAAATGTTTCTTTGAAGTCCTTTGAATGTACAAAGTGAAATAGAATTAAATTGTGTTATTTATTGTCATAAACAATTGTAGTAGGATCCTTGATTTGTCAATCATTTGTCTCTTATTCTTTGACAGATTATTATGCCCTGGGGTCTGTGGGATTCATAGGTTATATATTCGCCTATGGACCCAATTCCATGCCAATGTTCAAAGCAAAAAAAGAAAAAAAAAAGAAAAAAATCTGAAATGAATTTTCTTTCATATTGATAACAGTGACTATATAATTGTTGTATTTTTTTTAACTTCTAAAACTACTTGATAACTTTCCTTTTCGCTTCATCCGGATATTAGAACGTTCTGAACCCTAGACACTTCCAGATACTCCTGCAGGTGAACAAGGCTCTTTTACAGCCTGATTCATCTGCTGGACTCTGTAGTTGGGACTGGTTTTGAAATGCTGGCTCTGCATCCACTTAGTAAACAAGTGACTTTTAACAATGTTTTTCTCCTCCAGAAATCTGAAGAGAGTAGAATAACTGTTTTCCCAAATAGTTGTGGGAACAAACACCATTCTGTTTCCAATCAGCAAACTTTTCCTGAGCATGACACTTTCTAGACCATGTGCTTTTCATGGAAGATACAGTAATGAATGAAGCAACTCAATTTTGCATTCTGGGGAGACAAAGGAAGTAAGTTAGAAGCAGAGAGACAATATCAGTCAGCTTCTTCTAATAGAAACTAGAATTACAAAGAAACATGAAGCAAAAGAGTATTGTTGAGAAACACTTTATGTTGTATTAAATCGTGGGGCAGTACTGAGACAAAAAATGATAGAAAGCTGTGCAGAGAGACTGGGGGAGGGGTTGTTTGTTTCTGTGATGAGGACTCAGGTGGCCTTGAACTTAGCAAGAAGATGAAGATGACCTTGATCTTTTGATCTGCCTGCCTCCATCTCCCCTCCCCAAAGCTGAGATTTTAAGGATTCGGTACCATACCCAGTTTATATGGCATGGGTGATGATGTAAGGGAGTTAAGTATGCTATGAAAGCATTCTGTCAATTGAGCAACATTGCCAGCCCCAGAGAAATGGTTAGTGTGAAGGCTGTGTAGCTAAATGTGGCTCAGATTGTTTAAAATTTAAAATGACAACAAAGTAAAAAGTAATCAAGTTAAAGAAAAAACCCTACCGGATCCTGGAAGGGATCTGCAGTGTGGATAGTGAGAGCAGATAGGTAAGAGAAGGAGTTGGGAGCTGTCACTTGTGAGTGTTCTGGTAAGTCATCCAGTTTGTGATGGTAAGTCAGGAGAGTGAAAAGACCATGGAGGAGGACACTACAGTTGCCCTAGTGAGATGTGGAAACATGGAAAAATACATACACTCAGTGTTTCCAGGAGATCATATCGTGCTATTAATGATAAATGAAATCTATTCATAAAATGTACGTCAATGTAAGAACAATTTCCATGGTGAGCTCTCACCAAATCCTATTGGAGTTGTTGAGCTCTCCTCAATGTCAGTAAAGCCTGGGGAGAGCTTTTGCTCTGCCATTGGCCTGGTTTAGACAACAAGTTTAGTAAGTAGAGAGAGAGGTGACTGCAATGTATATCTATTATCTTTCCAAGCTCTTTCCTGAACAGCACTATGATAGTTTGCAAGCCTAGCTAGCTGAGGGTCTCCCAACAGAAGAGACATATTGACCTTGATCTTCTAAGGGAGAGAGAATGTTCTGTCAAAATTTCCATTGCCTAAATCCCCTATCCCATGCTGTCAATAATACCTTTTTGTTTTGGTTTGGTTTGGTTTGGTTTGTTTTTTTCTGTTTTTTTTTTTTTTTTTTTTTCCCTAGACAGGGTTTCTCTGTATAGCCCTGGCTGTCCTGGAACTCACTCTGTAGACCAGGCTGGCCTCAAACTCAGAAATCTGCCTATCTCTGCCTCCCAAGTGCTGGGAGTAAAGGCATGTGCCACCACTGCCTGGCTCAATAATACTTTTTATTGTCCCTGTAGTTTTGCTTTTCCAAAATGTCAAAAGATACAATGGGTTGATTTTCTATAGTCATTTAACATTTTGAAATAATGTGCATGAGTGTTTTTCCTGCAAGTATGACTGTTCAATACCCAAGAAGGGCCAGAAGAGGCCATAGGGTCCCCTGGGACTGAAGTTGCAGATGACTGCAAGCCTCCATGCAGATGCTAGGAATTGAGACACCAGGTCCTTTAGAAGGTGGCCAGTCCTTTTAAACACTTACTCGTCTCTCTGTCCCTCGATTGTTAACTTTTATTTCTAAATTTGATGGCCAAATAGAATTATATTGTAGCAACTGGAACACCTATACAATGGAACAGTGTGGTTCCAAGATAAGTTGCAATTTGAACCATTTCACTATATATTATAATGCAGGTTTAACTGTTTTCCTATCAAAATGAAGCACATGTAGAAAGACAAAGTAAACACCATTTTATAGTACTCATGGGAAGCACTAGTCTTAAGATGAATGCAAATTTCCATCCTCTTAAGCATTAAGATACCTGTGAGGAACTGTTTAACAAGCTATATACAAGGGAAAACTGCTTTTAAGTAAGGCAGCAGGGTCTGCCTTGGAAGATACTGTTCAGTTCCAACCCCAAATTCTCCGCCTTTCATGTTCAACTAGATAACTTCTTGGTGTCTTTATTTCTTAGTTTCACTCCCATAAGCTGAAAGAAATTACTGTCTGTTTTCCAGTTTAATGAATGTGGCCAGTCTCAGAGAAATCTTGCTTTGACACTTGGTTGGCTTTAAAAAAGAGAGGCTTCCCAGGCAGATAATATTTTGCTCACCATAGAGGGTTTTCTTTTTTCTTCTTGCTCCTTTTTTAATAGGGTGCTTTTCAAAGCAGATTTAGAGACATGATGAGCTGAACCACAAGGGCAGAGTCTTCACCTAGAACATCTATCTCCCTGTCCCTGTAGTGCCTGGTCTCTGACAATAGCAACATTCCATTTAAATAAGCATGTAAAAGGATCTCATTATTGTTTTAACTTTCATTTCCCAAGTATATGAATAACATGAATACAACATGGATAGTTTAAACAGCATGCTTATTTGATACCTAAATAACTTATTTGATGGGATGTTTCTTTGGATTTTTGCCTAATTTTCAAATTGAGTTGTCTTATTGAATTGTAAGACTTCTTTGGATATTTGGCTAAGTATCCAATACTAGCCATGTCTTTGTAAATATTTCTTCCAATTTTTGTATTGTACTTCCATTCTTTTAATAGTTAACATTTCTCTTTTAACTGCAGAGTTCTACAAAGGAAGGACCAAGCTTTTGTCTGCTCTAGAAGACTGGGCTGCCACGACTTCCTCTGGCACAGTCATTCCAGTAAAAGGAAATGAAATAGACTCAGAAAGAGAACTCAAAGTTAAAGCCAGGAGAGTTGTATTTAGTTCCCAACCTGTATAATTTATGATTCTATTAATTTAGCTAATCTCCTTCTTCATTCGGTTAATTGGGCCAAGGGTCTGCCGATCTTACTTAACTGTTGAAAGAACCAGCTCTCAAATTTGTTGATTATTTGTTTGTTTCCATTGTTTCTACTTCACTAATTTCTAATCTATATTTTCTAAAATTTTTAAATTTTTTATTTCTTGTAATCTAGTAGATTTAGGTTTGGTTTGTGCTTGTTTTTTCTAAATTATTGAGTTAGAAAGTTGAGTCATTTACTTGTGTTCTTTCTGACTTTTAAGGGTAGGATTTGAAAGCTATAAAATTTCCTTTTAGGATTGTTTTTAAATATGTTTTAGAGGTGATGTGTTGTGTTTTCATTTTCACTTAGCTGCATTATTTCTTTATTATTATTATGTAAGGGAGATGCAGAAACCAAATATATAGTGTATATATTCCACTATACCTGAGAGTTAGGGACAGCAATGGCTACAACTGCTCCACTCTGAGTTCTTAAGCCCTCCTCTCCATGTGAAGATTTCAACACTGCAGGTGACAATGTTGAGGGGCAAGTTCCTGCTGGACATTTCTAAGTTTTAAGTATACTTATATCCTATGTTTTTTTGAAGAAATTTGCCATTGTCTTCCTTTTGATGGATTCTTTTGATTATTTAAAAAGATGTGATTCATGTCTATGGGCAAGTAAATGCTTTTTATAGAAATATCAACTTTCTGAATCACATTCCATATATGAAAAACAAAACAAAAGAACAACCTTTACTCAAATGAGTATGAGCTAATGGTGTTCCTGACTAACTGCAAAGTGACTCCCTTCCTCCTTCTGAGATCAAAATTATGGCATATATATATATATATATATATATATATATATATATAT
>JADRCD010126969.1:0-13239 GCA_019843815.1 Montemys delectorum | reverse complement strand
CCGCATGCTTTACCAAGAGGCATTGGTAGGCACGAGATGCCAGCCGAGGACCAGTTAGATGCTGCTCATCAGAAGGGGCCAAGAATCTTTGATGGAGATGCGTGGGCAGGGCAGAGGGCAGCCGCAATTTGGGGCTTTTATCTGAAAAGCTGGGGGTCCTTTGGGTTTCCATCTCACTGTGGTCCTGGACCAAACCTCATCCCCATTCCCCAGAGCAGTGTCCGAGCATCACTATGACTGCAGGAGCAGCTGCACCTCAAACAGAATTGGCCAAGAAAGACCATCAAGACAGGGAATAATGTCAGGAAGAAGAAATGGCCAGAGCAAAGCCAACACAGATCTCTGAGGGTTTCTCTTTGATTGATTAAGTGATGGGACCTTTTTAAAGGCACCCACTACATTTGTTTATTGGGGGTTGGGAGGGTGCCACAGCATCTGAGGTGGATCAGAACACAATTCCAGGGGAGAAGGTTCTTTCTCTCTACCATGAGGCTGAACTCTGCTCCGACCAACAGAGGCACCTTCACCCACTGAGCCATCTCACCAGCCCCTGACAGTGCCGTTTCTTCCGTTTTTTTTTTTCATTTCCTTACTGCACCCCAAAATAACACATGTAAAACAGAGTTGTCATGGGCAGGCAGGTCATGGTTCTGAGCCTTCACCTCACTCCCCACTTACAGTTAACACCAGGACACTGAGGAATACAGTTTGATGGCCACCAAATAGAAATCTCAACCAAAATAACTGCATGGATGACAGCCCCAGACGCAGGCAGGCTCCTGAGAACAAAGAGAGAGTAGGCTGGCAGCTAAGCAAAGATCCCTAAGTCCTCCCAGCCTGTAACAGTGAAACTCCCTATAATCCTTCCCTGCTGTGCTGGTTTTCCAGGGTTGCTATAGCAAATTACCACAAAGCCTGCTTAGTTACTGAGCATGACAGCATACTCTCTCATCGTTAGAGGCCAGAGGTGTGAAATCAAGGTCATAAAGAAAGATGGTTACTTCCAGAGGCTCCACGGGAGAATCAGTCCTCCTGCCTCCTTTCTAGCCGCTGGGAGTCACCAACCACCCTAGGCTGAAAGACTTATCACTTCTACTTTGCATAGCCTTTTCTTGTATCTTTGTATCTTCTGCTTTCATGTCTCTCATAAGGACTGTCATCCCAGGGTCCTTTCAAGAACATTAGCTTCATGTGAGGTAATCTTGCAAGAAGACAAATTCCCACACAGACACAGACCAAATAACGTATGAACTGCTTCCTTTTGTGAAGCTTCTGTGTTCCAGGGAAAGGGCAAAACCAGATTCATCAGAGCTGGTAGGAAAATTCCCAGCATTCATCTGCCTCGCCTCTCCCTCTGGGGACGAGCTGCAGCATGCATCCCACGGGCTAGCTTTTTAGGGGGATGCCTGGGGAGCCAGTTTCTGTTGTCCTGTCTTCGGCTACTGACAGGACCCACTATACTCTGGAAATCTGGAGGCCACTGATGACTAGAGAGAGCTACACTGATGAGAAGCTCCAGAAAACCTGTAGTCAAACTCACCAGAGAGAGCAAATGGAACACTGAGCTTAGTGAGCAGCCTGAACTGGAGACGCATAAGAGTCCAGAGAAGCCATAGCTACAGAAGACGCACCAGAGGTGCCCAGGAACTCTGGATGAGCTGGCTGGTAAAGATTTTCCTGTGTGAAACTAGATGATAGAAATTAGGAACAGTAGCTAATTTTATATGAATTCAACACACACACATACACACAGAATTAAAGTCCTATCAAATGATCAAAAATACATCTCCAGAAAAAAAAGCCTTAAAGCAATAGAGATTAATTACCAAATTAATTAACAAATCCAAGAACAACCATCACAAAGACACCAATATGCTTGAAAAAAAAAAAAAAAACGACACCTGAACAAAATAAGAATATCAACAAAGAGAGACTATTTTGAAAATAATCAAATAAAAACTTCGAGTTGAAGAATATAATAACTAATGTAAAATATCAACTATGTAGAGTCAACAGTAGACTTGACCTCAACCAAACAGAAGCAAGAATCAACAAACTCAAAGATAGAACATTGAAAATTATCCAATCTGAGAGGCAGAAAAAAAAATGAAAAAAGGCTACAGCACTGTGAGACACCGTCAGCTGACACAACACAAACATATCTGAGAGTCCCCAAGGAGTCAGGGATGTCCAAACTGTTATAAACACAGCCCAATGGAAAATTATAATCTTACTTAAAACTTCCTGCATTTTCTTGAGATTATTATTTTCTTGAGATTATTTGTGCAATTCAATTGCACGATCCTTGACCATGAATTTTGTAAAGGATAATGCTTTGTGATTTCAAAAGGTTGGACAAACCAGGAGACAAGAGAGATACAAGCAGAAATTTCTTAGAAGAAATGATGTTATGAACTCCTCAAATCAGAGAAAGGAAATGGGTGCCCAGATATTAGAAAGTTAAATTCAAAGACGTTTGCACCAAGTGGTCAAAAGACAGAGAAAAATTTGAAAGCGGGAAGAGAAAGACAACATCTCACATCCAAGAGAGCCGTTGCGAGGCTGCCAGGGGACTTTGAGCCGGCACCTTGCACGCCAGAAGGGAGTGAAGCAGTGGCTTCTGACCAAGGGGCTCGAAAAGAGAAAACTGCCAACCAAGAATAGGAGAACGTTCTCAAAGAAACAAAGGCGGTTCATCGCCATTAGCTCAGATGAAGGCCAACAACATATAAGCAACTCTGAGTCAACCACGCTTCAACAGTAGCATGTGGGTCATCTTTATGCTGGTATAAATATGTTTAAAGATATTGATAGTAAATATCAACCTCCCGACAAAGAAACGCCTGGAACCAGATGGCTTCGGTGGAGACGTCTAGCAAAACTTCAAAAAAAAGAATTAATGCCAGTCTTTCTCAAGCTCTCCCCCAGACAAATAAGAGAATGGAACACTTCCAGACTCGTCTGTGTCCAGCATTACCCTGATAACGAAGCCAGACAAACAAAACACAAGAAAAGGAAAAGAAATACAGGCCAATATCCCTAATAGATATATATGCAAATATTCCTCAGCAAATATTCCTTAAATAACAGAAAATGGAATTCAAACGGAATTCACATTGAAAAGACCACACAACAGGACCAAGTAGGATTTAGCCTTTGGATGCAAGGATGGTTCAATATACAAAAGGAATCAATAGAATAGACCACATGATCAGAGTGAAAGATAAAAATCACACGATTGTTTCAACATGTACAGACAAGTATTTGACTGAATTCAATAACCATTCATGAAAAGGATATATACAATGTAAGAACTAGAAAAAATTAATTTAACATCATAGAAGGAAGACACAGATGAGAATATATATCCTTGTACTTACATATGCATATATTAATTGCCTTCTTTGAGTTTGTGGGTTTGTCTTCAACTAGCCGTGCTCTTTGGATGAATTAGTACTCCGACGCAGTCAAACTCATCAACCTTACAGTTCATACTTCACTAGTTTTATATCTCCTAGACGTGGTCATAAAAATATCTTCCTACATTTTTTTTCTAAACTGTTTATGATCTGCTTTTCACACTTTTCCAGTGTTCAGTCTAACTGGAATTAGTTTCTTGTGTTTATTTTAGGTGGCGACCTGGCTCGCTGCTGCTCTTCAGTATGGCTTCCCCAACGTCTCTGCACTCTTTCTTGGATATGCTTTCCTCCTCTTGGATGTCTGCAACGCCCATCTGTGGTAAGGTAACCCTCCCTCCATGGGGTCTGACTCCAGCCAGTCTGTGACAATAGCACAGGATTGAAAACTGCTTATAGCTTTATGTCACCTTCTCGACTGTCACATAAATTTAATAAACTGTAAGTAATTCCCTTCCCAAAATCCAATTCTGATCCTCATTGGAATTGTGCTGAATCTTTGGATCATTTTCTCAACTTTTTAAAGCATTTTTTCATATCTTTTAAAATTCTTTTGTAATTTTCTCCATCTGGTTTTTACTTATCTTTGGTTGGATTTATCCTGGAAAACATAAAATACACACACACACACACACACACACACACACACACACACACACTTACCAAAATCTGGGACCAATTGGCATGAGACCAAAACCAACAGTTTCCATTTTCTCTGAGTAACACTCATATAGGGTTAACAGTAATGGGTCATGGTGAACTTCAGTTCTCCACTTCCCCTCAAGAAAACACAGATATAGTAAGGTGTGACAAAGACTGTCACTATTTAGCTTCAAATCTCAGGTATGGTAAAATAAAATAAAAAAAAAATAGCAATTACTATGCCCACCCCTGCGTCCAATTACTTGGTTTGCCAACACAGTCACTCAAAGGATGCTGGTCATGATGGGAGAAAGGAAAAGAAAAGGCTACAAAAAATAAGTATTATTACTAAAATGTGGCTAGCAGCTTTGCACTCTGTGGAGACAGTCATCACAATGTTAATGCTAGGCACTGACGCTTTATAACAAAGTCCATCATGGAATATATTTTCAAGAAAGAAATAATACACTATTGTGTCTTGCAAAGTTTGGCCCCAAATCTCCATCGTGCATGTGTTTGTTTTTAGAGGACTAAATCTGCCTTAACAATTCTTTAATCAGTTGGCATAAAAACACAGACCCACCATCTGTGAGTTTAGTCATCTAAATACTGAAGGGTGGGAGCGGGGACAGGGGCAGGGGAGGGGGGACACTGCCAAGAAGTGGGCAAGCATGAATGCAAGAAAGACAGACAGATAGACAGACAGACTGGTCCCAGATGACAGAACGAGTGAGCTCACTCATTCAGCCATACCAGTTGCTCCGTGTTTTGACATCTGTTGAGTAAATTTTCTTTTCTTTTGTCCTCAGATGATTCCGGGAGAATGTGCCAAAGCTGGAAGGGTGATGCTTAGTCCTCAGAGAATAGCCTATGACAATTATTATTCTTAAAAAGAATGGATGGCATGTCTTCCAAGAGGGCTAAGGATTCTAGGGGTCTTTGGGCTTCTGGACCATTTGACCCAAGTTCCTGAGAGCAGAATAGAAGGAAAATCAATTACCGTTCACCTTCTCAGCCCCACACCTAATTTACTGCCTTCGATGTGCTCAGTATTCGTCAGAGTTTGTTTCTGTTGTGACAAACACCATGACCAAAAGCAACTTGGGAAAGGAAAGTGTTTGTCGGGGTATAGTTTTGTCTGTCTTCAAGGGAAGCCAAGGCTGGGACAGAAGAACGCACAGAAGCAGAGAGCACAGAAGAACGTTGCTTGCTGGCTTTCTCCTATGCCTGCTCAGCTAACCTTTCTTATTTGATCAGGAATGAAACCACCCACAGTGGGCTGGGCCATCCCACATCGATTAGCAATCAAGAGAGTGCTCCAGACATGCCAATAGGCTGATTCAGCAAAACCAATTTTTCACTTGAGGTCTCCTCTTCCCAGGTGTGTCAAGTTGACAACCAAGATCAGCCTTCAGAGCTGTCAAACGATGCTTGAGACGTATCCGCACACCTCCTTGGAGAGTTTGGGATATATTTATGAGTGACATAGATCTGGATCACTGATACATATCAGAGTTCGTGATATATATCCATGTATATCTCACTAAACTCATCCACTGCGCTAAACATGGTGACTGTAGAGGGAAGCGGATGTGTTACAATGCAAAACCCAGACACAGATTCAGCACCCACGATGCACCATGGCTTCAGGTATCAGGCCTGCTGCCCTTCCCCCAGCAAACGGCAAGCAGTGGGTGTGAGCTCTGGGTAAAGGAGTAGTTAGTGTTAATAGCCAGGTTGGAAAATGCAGCGTGTGCTGAGTAGACCCGCAGTCCTTGCATCTACACTGATGGGGATCCCATCCCACCATGAGCACATATCCTACCATTCCAAAGCTCTAAAAGCAATGGCCTGCAGGTCTGACAGAGCCATAAAGGTCCCTTGTCACACTTATCCCTGTCTAAATAAGCCACTGAATACCAGTAATACAATGGCACTGATAGCAAAAACACCCAAAGGGGGGCTGCTCTTACAGAGGACCAGGGTTCGATTTCCAGCACCCCCATGATGGCTCATAACCATCTGTAACTCCAGTTCCAGGGGATCCAATATCCTTGTCTGGCCTTCTCGGGCACTGCAGGCATAAGGCGCATAGACTTCCATATAGTTAAAACATCTGTCACACAATGAAATGGAAAAAAAGTTTTAAAGGACACCCCCAAAATAATAGTAATAAGAACAATGAATACTTACGTGTTTTTACTATGTACCACATATGGTTCTAAGGACACATGAGTACACACACACACACACACACACACACACACACACACAGTGGTCCTTCACATTCTGCCTCTCAGTGGGGATGAAGATGATAAAATACAGGTGATCCCCACCCAGTCACTTGCAGTAATGCCCTCAGGGGATTCAGAGTTAAGATCTATCTTTAGACTTCCTTTTGCCTTTGAGAGACTTTTAGGCAGTCTAGGGAATGCCAAAACAATAAAAGAGAGAGAATCACACTTGATTCCAGGATCCCATGGATACCAAATTCCACATAGATTCTCAAGCTCCTTATATAAAATTTTTCACATGACCTACACACATGTGCTCATACACTTTAAACCCTCTCTGGATTACTTATAATACCTAATATAATGTAAATTCTATGTGGATAGTTGTCTGGGGACTACAGGCCTGCATAGACTCACTACATATGTAATTACTTTTTCAAGTATTTTCCTCTGGTGGTCTCTTGAACTCATGAGCGTGGAACCCACAGATAAGGAAGGCCAACTACACACAGAGAGAGAATAAGGAGAATGTTCTCCTAACTAAACCCTGAGCGTTGGTGCATGCATGCGTGCGTGCTCGTGTGCACAAGTGCAGCCTCCTCCTGTGAAATGCCTTTCATCCTTTTAAACATTGTGTTCTACTGCCAGAGACAGACTCCTGGGAGATCCCTCCAGGAAGCCACCCCCACCCCCACTAGAGACTCTACCTGGAAAAGAAATTAAAAAGTAAATCACAGGCAGATGTCTAGACCTTCCCTACATCCTTCTTTGTCCCTTAGGAGCTAACTAGCAAGTAAAACAAGTAGTTGTCACCTGGGAAATCAAGTCACATACATAGCTCTGCTCCAGGCTATCATCTCAGCTGTCCCTGGTCTTTTCTTCCTTCAGCCAGACACTTGCTTTGATTGGTGGCTGCCCCTCTGCTCCTCCTCCTTCCAACAGGGACTCCGGTGTGTGTACTACACATGAGGAAAATGAGGGTCTCCAAAGACAAGTGCACAAGCACGGGAATAGCACTACCACCGGGACCCACCCGCAGTAGCTCATGCCCCTGTGCACACAGGATATTTCAAATCCATTCACAGCACTTCTCAGTGATCAGAGGAGCACCAGAAAAGCTACTATGGCAATAGATGTCATTCATGTCAGACCCAGAGTCCAGACCTTAAACTTTGTACGTCAAGATCCCAAAAACAAAACAAAAAGTGTCAAGAGTGAACATCTCCGATGGCCTCCATTGGCCAAGCAGTCACCAGTACCCATCTACAGAGAACTGTGTTCACTGTTCTGTGCTGGGGCTGTGCCCAAAAGGAGGCTAAGAGTCCATGCTACAAACTCACCCCACACAGGCCCGATACAGGGAGAGATGGTGAAGATCCAGACACTCTTGTGACATTTCTGGCGAGCAGAAGAAAGCCAGAGTGTATGAAGGGCCTCCCTTTCCTACCATTTAAAAGAAGAGAATCCCAGCCAGTTATGGGTGTGCATGAAGCACAGTCACATGATGAAACACTCAGGGCCATGGAGAATGACCAATATTATAAACACATTTTGACTAAGCAGGCTGTTTCTATATATTTTGGGATGGATGGACAGATAGATAGATAGATAGATAGATAGATAGATAGATAGATAGATAGATAGATAGATAGATGGATGGACGGACAGATGGACAGACAGACAGGTAGGTAGATAGATCAGAAAAAGAGGTCATGAGTTTGAATGACAGCAAAGTTGGGGTACATGGGAGGAGTTGGAGGAAGAAAGGGGAAAGGGGAATAATAAAATTATAATCTCAGGAAAATACAAAATTGTTTTTTAAAAATCACACACTGCTGTGTAAAGCACCACAGCTGGATGGGGTATTTCCTCCAGGTCCCTAGAGAGGGCCCAATAGTATGTTTTTCTCTCTGGAATAACAGAGAGGTGAGGAGACTTATGCTGGGGCACACAGGAAGTGACCACAAAAGCTGATAAAGCCCCGGCTCCTGCCCTGGACATCATCACTCTGAGATGCCATGGGCCCAGATCCCATCCTGTTCGTTCCTCAAAAGTCCTGCACACTCACAGACCAAGCCCTCTTGGTTCTGCAGGCTGAGCTCGTAAGGCCTTGCATGGAAGGCACTGAAGGGGGAACAGGCAGAGTCCAGGGGGGAGGCTCTGCTGTCTCATAAGGAGCCTCAGCAAGAAGGTACTCTACTTCTCACCTCACCAACCTCTGGATCTCCAGCCTCCTACCCCGACACTCTGCACCTCAGCTCTGCCATCCAGCAAGGGCACACACACAGCAGGAAAGCCTTCTGAAACATCTGGTCTTCAGTTATTACTCAAAGGGCGAATGCTTCTGGGTGCAAGGGGAAATTTAATGACATGTTCCTAGGGATAAGAGGTAGAGAACCCCCTCTCCTCACCCCCTGCCACTCTTATGGACCCCTCCCCCATTTTTACGATTCAGACATGCTCACTTTCCTGGGCTTTGTGACTGTTGCAGTCCTGATCAGGGTATTTACATTCACAGGAACGGACCCCAGAAACCCTGCCAGGAACTGACACCCGTGGGTCCCAGTGATGGGGCACTGGACCTTGCTGTCTGGAGAGAAATGACGGCGGCCATCCATTGGTGACAGAGGGAAGATTTTTGAGGTTGTGTGTCAGGCTTTTACACCAATCAGGAAGGCAGTGACACAAGTAGACAGGTAAACAGAAGTGAGCTGAGGGCTGGGGTTATAGCTCAGAAATAGAGTACTCTCCAGCACGTACAAAGCCAGACTTCCAACCACTGGACTGAGCACAGGGTCCTCAATGGAGGAGCTAGAGAAAGGACCCAAGGAGCTGAAGGGTTTGCAGCCCCTTAGGACGAACAACAATATGAACTAACTAATACCCTCAGAGCTCCCAGGGACTAAACTACCAACCAAAGAGTACACATGGCGGGACTCAAGGCTCCAGCCACATATGTAGCAGAGGATGGCTCTGTCCGGACATCAATGGGAGGAGAGGCCCTTGGTCCTGTAAAGGCCCGATGCCCCAGTGTAGAGGAATGCCAGGGCAAGGAAGCGAGAGTGGGAGCAGGGGAAGAGGGGATGGGATAAGGGGTTTCGGAGAGGAAACCAGGAAAGAGGATAACATTTGAAGTGTAAATAAAGAAAATATCTAATTAGAAACAAAACAAAACAGGAAAACCTTGTAAATTATCTTCTCCGACATACCTTCTTTCAGTGGCGAACAGAATGTGGCTCAGAGCGACTACACAATATACTGACCCCATATAGTTATGCTGGCACAGCCTGAGGTCTCATGACCCATTACTGATTCGGTCACCTCATGGGTTGCCCTCATCCTCAGGCTGAGCCAGTTCTGCACCCAGGGACCGTCACAGCAGTGTGACGGGCGCTTACCGGTTGCATAACACACAGGCACCTGTGACTCCCAGGTGTCATAGCTTTGCTTTCCTGCCAGTTGGCTAAAGCAGGGTGCCAAATGGGAAAGCGGGTTCACACAGAGGGAAACAGGAGCACAGACAGGTTAGGTAACCTCCTAGACTCAGGGTGAGTCAGCAGCCGGCACCCTTGGCCTGTACAGCACGGCCTCTTGTCATGGCCCCACCCACAGACTCTGCTTGTTCTGATCTCATGCTGTCCCTCATGGCCCGCTCCTGGGGCTGCTATGCCACTGTTATCCTTGGCACATACTAGTGTATTGTTACCCAGGCCCCAGGTCAGATGCCATGAGGAGACACTAGGAACGAGATGCCACGGTGCCAGAGAGAGCAGGTGGAATCTGCCAGCTGCTAATCTCATCGGACAAACTTTCACTGTAGCTTCTCTCTATTTTATGGCTCCCCTTTGTTTGCTGGCTCTTTTCTGTGGGTTAGTGGAGAAAGAGCTTTGATCCTGATCCAAAGACAACACCATGGTTTGCCCATGGGGGAGCACAGGAAGCTGGCTGAGCAGTTCAGGTTAGGACGGAGCCTCAGCTTCTGCTCTCAAAATGCCCAGACACACACACACACACACCCCTTTCCCCGTACGGATGCTGGCCTTAGACGCACTGCCTCACCAGAATGGGTAGCTGAGTGTGAGTTCTCATATGTGGTCATGCCTCCAAGGGCGGAGGACAGTAGTTCCTGGGAGTCTGGCTCTGTGTTCTAGCTGTAGATGCTGGGACTTTGTGCATGGGTGCTCAACAAACACCATGGGTCATGATCGTGGAGGGGAAATGGCTAGGGAATAGAGGGTGGCAGATGCCGAATAGTCTAGAACAGTCTAGAACACTCTAGAATTGTCTAGAACAGCGTGCCCTGTCAATCTTCCTGGGACCACCAGGTCAAGGGGGAGAGGGTGTCTTGACTCACCTCCAGAGACACTCAGCTCTGCTCTCAGCTTCTAGTAACCTCTACTAACATACTTCTAGGCGCCAGGAAGCCCATCTATCACATACTCGGACAATGCACCCCCAGAGAGAAACTCAAAAAGAACAAGAATTCCAGGGGCAATGAAGGAGAGCACTGCAGTCTCTCCCCACTCTCCGAAATAGTTCAGAGGTTCCCCCATCTGCTCCCCAGAGATGGGGGGGAGGGTACATAATCTGTCCCTCCAATACAGGTGCTATCAAAAGCCAACCAAGTTCCCAAAGGTGCAGAAAGTGGGGCAGGCTGCCTTCAGTCAGCACCACAGCCCGAGATAATGCAACCCAGACTCAGTTTCCTAGGCTGGACCGGTGGGAAATGAAGCTTCCTTCAGACTATCACATTCCCCGTCGGCCTCCAAGTGTCCTGAGATGGTGCGTACGTCGGTTTCATGCCTGCTTGCTAAGGCTGTGTGTCTGGGAGGAGGCATTTCCACTCCTGCAGGCTGTCTAGAACAGTGGGGCAGGGAGGAGAGAGTGCCCAGTAGGATATCAAGAGTGGAAAGAAGCAAAATCTCCCCTTCATGTTGGCTTTAAGGGACTCTGAAGGAAGGACTGTGACCATTCTCCAACTCAGAGTTTCATGAACAAAAGAGCAGTGTGAAACCTCTGTGGCTAACGGTTTCTTTTTTATCTTAATTCAAATATTTTTAATACAATATATTTTGATCATGGGTTTCCCTTCCCATAACTCTTCCCACAACACAATGACCTCTCTAATCCCTTCCCACGTACCTTTGCGTGCTCTCTCTCTCTCTCTCTCTCTCTCTCTCTCTCTCTCTCTCTCTCTCTCTCGCACGCACGCACACACACACACACACACACACACAGACAGACAGACTGTTTTATATTGGCTAGCTACTTCTTGCCATGGGGCCTTCCCTGAAATGTGGCTAAAATGCCCATTGACACTCCATCAGAGAAAACTAATTTTCCCTTTGCCAGCAGGTATGTGTCTAACAATTTCAAAATTACTATCTTGCTAGGAAGACGAAGACGACAATATTTTTGAAGAAATAATCTGCTCCATAAAGCTTTAGATGTGAGATCTGTAGCTGCCTTCAAGGACTTTTCTTTTTAAACTGTTGGAATAAAGGAATCTCAACCGAGAAGATAAATTGCTGTTCCTGGGAGAGGTAGTGCTGTTTCGGGTCCAGAATCATGGGGTTGGTCAGTCAGATGTGAGCAGTGGGTGGTTACAGGGCATATAGTCAGACTGAGCTCAAAGTACATGTATGTGATGTGTAGGAGTTCAATGTGTTTCTGAGAAATAACAGAAATCATGGAGAGCTGCTACTTCCATCATCATCATCATCATCATCATCATCATCATCATCATCATCATCATCATCATCGAGGATTAAGGTCAGAGCCTTGTGCACACAAAAAAAACATGCCCTGCCACTGAGTTACATCCTTGGGCTTGGGGACTACCTATAAAAATGAGAGCTCACCAACCTAATCATGTGTCTGAACTCAGTGTGAAGGAGTTTCACACTGTTCCAATCAAAAAACTCAATGAGAGATTCTAGAGACTTCTCCAAAGGACACTTGTTGCAGGAAAGCTGGACGCAATAATTTGGGCCGGTAGGAACAGAGACAGAGGGAATGTTTGGACCATTTATACAATATGTAAACGGGAGCAAGGGTATAGTTCAGTGGTAGAATATGTGCCTAGTACTCATGAATATCTGGATCCAATCCCCAGTACTGAAAAGGAGGAGGAAGAGGAGGAGAGAGGGGAGAGGAAGGACGTGGAAGGAGGAGGAGGAGAGGCAGTTCTCCATGCTTCACCTACACAGCACCTGTGGGGTCACATGGGCAGTAAGGCACCTGACCTCCGTGGACATCAAGAATAGTTCCACGGGATGTTATACCCTGTGCTGTAGGACCTGAGCTCCACAGGGAATGGGGCGCACATCTTCTCCAGTTCCTGTCCCCCAGAACTACGATCCCGCCATCTTTGTGTGCCTTTAGAACTATCCGCAAATATCTCTCAACAGAAACCACTCAGGCCCAAATCTCTGAGCTCATCTGTCCAGGCAGGATGTGTCTCAGAGTAAGCCAGCATTCCAAAAGAATGTGTCAACTCTTCCTTTAGCAAAAAGGAAAGCCCCCCCACATCGCTCATTTTCATGGCGACCTTTACCCTCGACCTGTCGAGCACGAGGAAATCGAAGCTTTCTGGGAAGTGACCAGTGTCTGGTCAGACCTGAACACAATGTCAGCAGAAATCAGCGTGTGTCTACTCTGATCCCTGGTGCTAACTGTGCTACATATGTTACACATGTGACCTTCTTAGCTGCAAGTGAGAGCCTTTGCTCTGGGGAGACCCAACCGAAATGACAACTACAAAAATAAGCAAATGCATAAAGCAAGTGATTTTAACAGCTGTCTTCTTGAGCCAGGTGTGGTAATCCTGGTACTCAGGAGGCAGAGGCAGGCACACCTGCAACTTTGAGGCCACCTTGGTCTACAGAGCAAGTTTCAGGACAGCCAAGCTTATGTAGAAAGGCTCTGACTCCAAAAAAAAAAAAAAA